>JALBCR010002061.1:0-35282 GCA_030710515.1 Abscondita cerata
ATCGATACTTCGTTCAGTTACGTATTGCTGTGCTTTTCTATAAAGTGATAGGAAGTGTTTATCGAAGGCTCCTCTATATCTGGAAAGCGCCTACTGCATATTTTCTGCTCTCTAATGTTTTCGATTTTTCCCACTAATTGATGTAGGGCAGTATCACATGATTTACCTGTTTGGTACGCATGTTGATATTTATGGATAGGAGTAGAGCCTTAAGGACTTCTTCTCTCCAATGTCTGTCTACTAATCTTTCTCTACCGTTTTGGGGAAAAATGATGTTAGACTGATAGGTCTCATAAGATTTGTGGCTTCGCGGCTAGCTGTTCTTTTACAGGTTTGGAATAAATATCACCTTAATCACTCTGCATGAGCTAGACTTACTTGAAACAGGTCTTTTAGTAGATGAAGTAGTATTTCTATCCCTTTTAGCTTTATCAGTTGAATGACATCATTACCAGCAGATTTGAAGGAAGGACTGAAAGAGGGTGAGTGCCCACTTTTTTCCCATTCCTTGCTGGCAATTTTCTTTGCTTGTTTCCCAGTCCACCTCTGGGGTGTATCTGGGTTCTGGCTGATTGTTGTTCCACTGCTCCAAGCTAGATGACTTTTATCAGTAGAGATGTCTCATCCTTCGTGTAGGTCAGAAACAAAGAGTTTCCGGACCTGGAGTTTTGTATGAACTTTTTCTTACTTTTGGGTCTAGAATCACTAGGCCAAATTTGTCAATAGAGTTAGGGGACATCCTGTATATTGGTTTTTAGATAAACTTGTAAATGATTGCAAATTATGTTTATATAATAATTTAATGTATAAATTGAGTATAGTGTGAAATGTGTAGGTGTTTAATTCGGCTAATAATAAAATATCACATTTAGTTCGTCATATACTTTTATTTGAAAGTGCAGTGTTTGTAATCTATTAAAATAGTCAAAGAATGATGAAATTTTATTGTAAAGGGATGTAAAGTTTATTTTTTATTTAATGTGTAATTATTTAGTCCAAAAGTTTATTTATTATTTTTAGAAATTTTCGATATAATTAAAAGATTTTATGTAAGTTAGAAAAAATTTCTGCTAAATTCAATGATGTAACATGAATTGTGATTTAATTAATTAGGATTGTGTATATATTTACCTACTTTGTCTATTTATATAACCAAAGTTGTTATGTCTAATTTTAAAAGCTTAAGGTTTACCAAAATCACAATCACGTAGGTTTTATTCAAAAACATTGTTCATCACTTAATTGCAACCATAAAATAAATTTATTTATATTAATTTAGCTAATATTTCGTAAACAATCTAACAAAACTTTATATAACTTTTTTAAATACAATTAATAAAATAATAAAAATGTTTGCTGAATTCATATAATATATCTATTATGCTACATTGGTTAAATTGTAAACCTATTATTGCAATTTATAACTGTAAATTACCCATTTTTCATATTGAAATTTTTTAAATTAATTATAGATTCTGAAGATAACTTTAATTAATTAGAAATTTGAAACTAGCAAATTACATATACAAAAATATTGGAAAATATAAAAAAAAATATTGTTTTCAAATAAACATAAAAATGACACATTTGTTTAGTGTTTCCTTACTAGCTTTAAAATTTACTTGTAACGTAATAAATTAATGGAGTCTACGTTTCAGATAAGATTAATAAAAAATTAGTCATTTACCTTGCGCATTGAAAACATTTTCGACTCCATAGGCTTTGGATGCAACAAATGTTGAAAAAGATAACGTTTATTTGCAATCGCGCGCGTTGAAGTACTTTGCATGAAGTATCACTAAAATATGTAGTTTTTAAATTGAATTATAAAAAAACTCGCGACTTAGTAAGTGATTTATTGGACAATTTCAAAAGAAAACCGAGATGCTGCAACTAGCTAGTTCTCTCGAAAAGGTTTGTAAAATTTACAAATTAAAATTTAATTGATTAATTTGAATTAACAAAATTTAAATATAATTTGGCCTTTACCTGACATTGTAAAATTTTAAAATGGCGGGTTTAAATAATTTTTAAGAGAGAGGAGACTAAGCTTCACATAATTAACATCGCTTGGAATTATCATTCTCGTGATTGAACAAAAATGTTTCTTATCTTAATATAGACATTTCATTTTATATGTAGCTAGATGTATTAAATTTAGAAATAAGTTTATCAAAATATTTAAAAAAAACAAATACCCGAAGTACTAATAACCATTATTTTAAACTTGTTGGTAAACCGGCTATTGGCTATAGTTCAAACTTTATTTTAACATCATTTATTTTATATTAGGTCCGTAAAAGCTGCACCAATTTGAAACTAAATACGACTACGAATTATATTACTTTTTATGTAGTAATTTTGTACTGACTTTAAAATTATGAAATATTTTGAAAGTGATCTGCCTGGCGACCATTCTTATTTTGACGTTAGGTACTTTCATTTTGATTTTGCTTCTATATGAATTTGATGTTAAACAAATTAATCAAGAAATTGTATAGAATTTACATTTTAACTAATACCAAAATAAATTAAACAATTTTATGGAAGTAAATATGAAAGAAAACATCACAATATAAGAAACTAAAACGATTTTTCTAAATAATTTCTTCATTGTATTTGTATTTTTCGGATTTATGAGTTATTACTATTATTATTCTCAAACACAATAAAGTCAGATTTCTTTAAATACTTAATGAATAAATAATTAAAATTTATTACACAATTAAAAATATAATAAAATAACTCTTAAAAAAAATCCTAACTACCACCTCCAAAATCAATATAATGTGAATATTTCGAAAATTTGGCTGAAGGGGGAATAGTTGCTAATACACTTGCTGCGTTTCCCTCTGAATCGCGACACTGATCAGCTTAGTTCACTTGAAAAAGCTCGTAGGATCTTGGAGAACATATCCTTTTTTTGCAGCCGTGGACCTAGGTCATGAACTAAATTAAGGAACTTTTATCGTCTAAAAACTCCAAAAGTACCCACTGCAAATGGAAATAGAATATATTCACTGGGCATCGCCAGTATATGTACTTATAAACGTTTATGGAGGCTTTAGCTGTGGCAGCTGCCACTCCCGGGAATAATTGAAGTTGACGGGAGAGAGGTAAGCTGGCAGCCATGGCATAAGTGTTAAGCCACCATGGCGTTTTTCGTCTGTCACAAAAAAACGTTTAGGTTCTAAAATAGCGGAGTACGTTTACAGAAGAACATGCTCTTAATGATGATGATGTTGAACGCCGAGTGAAAATCTTCATGCACTTTTTCTCCATTATGGACGTGGAGGGATGCTTGCTCCCATGTCTCTTCTTCCAAAGTGACATTCAGCAGGTCGGACAGACTAATCGGATCCTCTCGTCAAAAATTTTCTAATAGTTCTGGAAATTTGAAGGTCAGGCAGCACCTCAGTATAGTATACACCAACTTCGGTATGGTCAAACAAGATTTTGAGAGAAAACAAGGCTGTCTGACTAAGAAGAGAGGACAAGTGTTGAATCATTTGACTGACTTCTTTAAATTTTATTGACCAGCGTCTAAGGATTGCTTCAATCGGCCAAAGGGGCTCCCAAGAGCATAGCCTCGTCGCTCTTAAAATTTTGATTCCTGAGAAAGGTAGATAAATGGTTTCTAGCCATTCTTGATCTAGTCTCCAGTCACCAAGAGTTCACACTTTTGGGATTAAGGTGGAGACCTAGTCCTTCACGATTTGCAATGACCAATTGAAGATTCTCAAACACTACTTTTCCTTTTCCCATCCAAGTACCATAGATTAATTTCAGATTTAAGAGATTCGACAAGGGGGTGAATACTTTTGCAGAAGAGTGGCAAATAACACGGATTTTCTTGTTGTAATCCATCCTCCGAGGGTAATGTCGCCACCATAAAATAAGTGAGTCGAAGCACTGTATCCTAGGTGGAGGTTAGTCGGAGTATTATGAAGGGCGTTCTTTAAAACATTATTGCCTTGATGAGGGAGTTGTAAGCGTTTTAAAAATTCAATTTCAAAGTAACTCCCGGAACATTTCTTGACAGAAATAGTCTCGTGGCGTGAACCACTGCCTCACATTCATCCAGGGTTTCAAATATAAAAACTTTACCATCTAAAATCTCATTCGGAAATCATTAACGTATAAGAAAAATATTATAGGACCCAATGTACTACCTTGTGGTGTAGCACATTGTAAATGAAACTGTTCTGATGTAATGTCATTTAATTTTACTTTAAAGTTACGATCCGACAAGAATGACTTTATCAAGTCGTTGAAGTTGTTCCTAATACCTAAATTGTACAATTTTGAGATGTTAATGTCAAAAAGCATTTGAAAGGTCAAAAAAATTTCTTTTTACTTACTTATGCCTCTGTCATTTATCATATATAGTTTGCACAGAACTAATAGTAGCCATCTCTGTTGAGGATCCTTCTTTATATGCATATTGATGAATAGTTAGTGTATTAAACTTTTTAAGGTAATTATTTAATTGCAAACAAAAGTCTTTTCAAATAGTTTTGAAAAAGTTGACAATATAGATATAGGTCTGTAATTAGAAACTTCATCATTTTTCTTTTTGTGAATTGGTACAATAAGAGCAGTTTTTAAAACACTAAGCAATTGTTCTGTCAAAATAGAGTAATTAAATGTAGTTACTAGTATTTGAGCACACGATTTTATGACTCTTATTGGTATAAAATCCAATCCTGATGAAATTTTGTTAGCAAATGACATATTAATATTTTTTACCTCAATTGACGATACAGGAACACATGACATGGTGTAGTTATTAATTTCTGGGAGAGTACACTGTAAATATAGAGAATCTTTAAAATTTAATTTCATTTTCTCAACTACAGATTCTGTAAAGTGTTTTTCAAATATATTAGATAAATTATTTTTATTTTCGTAGATGTCATTTCATAATTTTAGTATTTTACACTGTGTTTTCCTTATGGGATGGCCTTTTAATTCATTTACTAGTGTCCATAACGTTTTAGATTTGTTCGATGATTTCATAACTTTCGTACAATAATAAGCTGATTTTTCAAGTGATATTAGTGATTTAACTTCGTTTTTAAAGATTTGTACATGTTGTGTATATATGTAAACTATTGTCATATTTTTTTAAAGTTCAAGTGTTGTAATTTTTATATTTCTTCTTCTTCTTTATTTTATTTTTCTGGGGACATTGTATGTTATACATACAATATAAAACAATTTACAAATGATAATGTTTACAAAATCAAAGAAATCTTCCAACAGTTTTACAAAATATTTGAAATAAACCAAAATATTTACACCTTCTGCAATAAAATGATTTCAATTTTCAACAATCAGTATAAATATCAACTGTGAACACCATTATTTAGATAACAAGCTAACGATTTCATGGGCACTAACAGTATGTATAACTAACAGTACAAAAGCAATCTGACGGTACGACATACAGTAACAAATTATCGTTCATCAAACAAACTTTAACAGACTTAAATATTGTCTACACAACACTATTTAGATATACAACAATTTACCAAATCTTTGATTTCCATTTAAAGTTCAGGTGTCAAACGATAGTTACAATCGGAAAACCTACAACAATTAGAATACAAATTCTATACGATATCGAACCGGTGCACAGTGGTCTGAAACACTCAAAGTTAGTCAAAACCTAAAAACGCAATTTTCGCAAAGAAGAATTTTCACTAAAAGTGTTTTGAGTCGCAAAACCAGCCATTTAAACTCACTTTTAACAACTTTAAACGATTAAAAATTAACCTAAGACGTATGAAAATTAATTACATAACGTTGTACTGTTGACTAAACATTTCAGCGATAATTTGTTTTAATGGTAATTTTGTTATAAATTTATAAATTATAAATTTTTGTCACCCTCTACATTTTTCTTTTTTCATGAAATCTACAGTTGATACACTTATTTAGGAACACCCTGTATAATAAACGCTTCAAAAACACAATTTTTTAGAAAGAAATTTCCACTAGAGGGTTTTTGGCCCGCTGATTTCCAATTTAAAGTCTCATTTTCCAAAAACTAAATGGCGGCTGCAAAACGGCGGACACTTTTTGAAAATTGTTATCAGATTTGCATATAACTTAGTATAAGTAGGTTTTCGGGGTCGTTGATTTTAAATTTAAAGTAAGATTTTCTGGAAAGGGTAATTTTGGTATAAGTGGGTTTTTGGGGTAGCTGAAAAACTCGAAAAAGATTCAGTTTGGTTCAAAATTAGTATATCTAAATTTTTTAAGTTTCTGATTTCAGATTTGAGGTTTGAATAGTTGTTTTCAAAATTAATATTTGAAAATGGTCAAATCTATAGTAAAAATTTACAAAATCGTATGAAATCTGGCTTGATAAACCTTTTATTGTTTATTATTGTAGTTTTAATAATCATACTTACTATAAACACTTATAACAATAATAATAACAATAACAACAATTAAAAACAAGAGATGGCTACAAAAAAAAGCACCCATTGTTGTTCTTTATAACATTTATTTTCATACTACATCCTCATCAGAAGCTGAGGCAGTATCTGTGTCGGAATTATCAGTGTCAGGTATTTCGCAATTAAAAGTGGTCAAAGACAACAAACGTTCAATCGTTTCCTCAGAAAAATTTTTATTTTTTTTGGGTTACACATTGTTTCCGAGACTTGTAATTAGATAATCTGAAGACACCATAAGACGTTGGAAAACGTCTTGCAAATTTTTTTTAGCGTGAAAACTTTATTGCAAATCTTTCACAAAATGTATTTATGTCCTTATTTTGCGATTCCTGCGCTTCCTTCTATAATTTGCCAATAGGCACTTTGAAATCAGCGACCCCAAAAATCTACTTATACTAAGTTTTATGCAAATCTGATAACAATTTTCAAAAATGTCCTTTATTTCGTAGACGCTATTTTGGTTTTGGAAAATCTAATTATAATTAGAAATCAGCGACCCCAAAAACCACCAAGTAAAAATTTCTTTGCGAAAAAATTGCGTCTTAAGGTTTTGACCAACTTTTGGGGCGTTTATTATACAGGGTGTTCCTAAATAAGTGTATCAACGGTCAGCTGTAGATTTCTCATAAAAAACCAAAAATTTAGAGGGTGACAAAAATTTATAATTTATAAATTTATAACAAAGTTATCATTGAAATAAATGATCGCTGAAATGTTAAGTCAACAGTACAATGTTAGGTAATTAATGTTCATACGACTTAAGTTAATTTTTAATTGTTTAAAATTGTTACAAGTAAGTTGAAATGGCTATTTTTTTGGTCAAATTTTATTGAAATTAATAAAATTGTTAATTATCACCACTCATTTTTCAAATTTCAAGAAATTTACAATACCTTTACAAATTATTTTTGATCATGAAATTTGCCAATGGCACGTCCAATAGAACCGAGTAATGTGTGAAAAAATAGTTATTATTAATGACAATATGTGTACAAAAACTCAAGTCTGTAATGCAAACGATTCCCGAGATATTAGAAAAAACTGAAAAAATATATAAATATTGTTAATATAAAATTCAAAATGAATTTTTACACAGTGAAATATTAAAAAATATTACCAACCTTGAGGGGCCTCCTCCATCTTCTTATTGAGGATTTTAGCACATTTCAGAATTTCTGTGTGCTCGGTGTAATAAGGGCGACTTTCAGATGCTAGTACGCGTCTCGTAGGCACCCCACCTATTCTCTAACTGAGAAATAAACGCGTAGGCACCTTGTTTACCGACTACTATATAAAAAATCATTCGGAAAAATTTTTCTTTGAGGTTTTGGCCAACTTTTTGGGCGTTTGAGACCACTGTGCGATTAACCATTCGGTTTTCTAACATGTTCTCTTTAACAACGGATCAAACGAAAACGACGAAAGCGATGCCGTTACTGTAGACATCACTATAGGAATGTTGACAACTATACCAGAGCCGTGACATACGACACAACAAAGTTCGAGTGAAAATAATTTTGATATTTACAGGGGCGTTACATATAGTTCGTCCATTACAATTTTAAAAATAACGGACTTAAAAGCGGGATTTTAGTTTATTATTAACCGCTATTTGAGATATTTATCTGCCATTTACTTTTGGCCTGAATTTTGTTGTCTTTGTTGTTATTTTTGATGGTTTTTATGATGGAAATTTCTTGATTGTAAAACTAGTGTATAACTAGTTGTATACTGTCAAATGCTTTTTGCAAATCTATAAAGAACATATACCATACTCTTGTGTACGTATGGGCTCCAAAGTATTTTGCAAACTTTTGTGAATTCAGTAAATTCCCAATTCAATGTTTTAATTTTTATTATAAGTAAAACTAGAATAAACCCCAAAAAATTTTTGGGCAAAATTTATTAATTTGAATGGTTTTTAATTACCAATGTTTTTTAATTAATTAATTAGCTAATTAGAGTGTATTTTAAGTGGCGAAACCATATTTTTAACCTTCTAAATCGATTTTGCCTATCATTTGGTATGTTTTTCAACTCAATCCGACATTTCGTTCTCTACATCTCGGTTTTTATATACCTACGATATTAACAAGTATACAGTGTGTCCAAAATTCGATGCTCACCATTGGTATTTTGGAAACGGTAAGAGTTACAGGGTCGGTTAAATGGAACAATATGGAGGTATTTATCTTACCTCTTCAGACCTTCTCTTGTTTTTCCAAAGAAATGCGTTGCCTACTAGATATTGCAAAAAAGTGAAAATCGGCATTTTCTTTAAACTTGCGTAGAATCCACACTATTTATCCTATCAAAAATATGTAAATATAAAAGTTGTAGACATTTAGATATTGAATAATATGCGTCATTAAAATATTTTTGCTTGCATCAGTAGCGAAATATGACCCAAAGTTGCATTTTTTAAATGGAAATGATAATTTATTTTATACAGTTGAATTACTTGATTTTTTCCTTTTCAACGATATAAGGTTCGAGCTATTTATCTTGTGTACTTTAGAAGATATAAAGAAAAATCATTTTTGAGGCAGATTTATAATGTTACCAAGTTGTAAGCAATAATAACAAAAAACATAACGGGTGGATAACATCGTAAAACGAATGAGTTTTCCTATAAAAGATTCTCAATAGTGCGGCCATTGACTTCTAAACATTTTGTATAGCGTTTTCAATATTTATTCGGCAATTCATTAATTGACGGACGCTAACTGAATTAAAGGCCTGCATGACGCTCTGCTGCAAATCATTAACGTTCTCATAATTGACAACGTATACTAAATTTTTATGTGTCCCCACAGGAAAAATCTAGTATGGACAAATCTGGTGATCGCGCAGGCCAACGTATGGGACCGTTTGTTCCAATCAACGGTTTCCAAATCTTGCTGATAAATATTCAGTGACGATCCTGGAATTATGGGCCGGGGCGCCGTCTTGCTGAAACAAAATACTTCTTTCTTCTTGAATAGGTAGCTCGTCCAATGCATCTTCGACTTCGGCTTGCAGCAGTTGAAGATATCTAGTCGAATTAAGCGTTTGATTATAAATAAATGGACCTATCAAACGATTTCCCAAAATACCGCACCACACGTTAAATCCGAATCGTTCTTGGAAACGCGATTCTCGAACTATTTTCGGATTTTCATTATTCCAATAATGATAATTATGCCGATTGTAAATGCCGTTGTTTGTGAATCTACTTTCATCGCTCCAAAAGAATTTTTTAGAAAAAATTATCGTTTGTAACTTCATCCAGGTACCATCTACAAAATGTAACTCTTCGAGCATAATCATTCTCTTTGATATGATGGCATATCATTGGCTTATAAGGATGAAATTTCTTCTTTTTAAAACATAATGTACTGAACTTCTTGCCATACCACTGTCATTCGAAATTTTCTTACTGAAACGGAAGGCTCAACATTAACAGCAGCTAGAACAGCTATTTCAGCATCCTCATTGTCTTTTGATAGGTTGTAGGACGAATGGCGGTGAAGGATCCACCTTGTCGAAGATTTTGCTCGAGTCAGGAAAACAAAGTTCTGTGAGGTTGCCTTCTTTCGGGGTATAAGTTGTGATATTCATTTGCTGCCGCAGTTGAATTACGATGGCATCTTATGTAGACAACAAACATGTCCGTTTTTCATGGTTTGAAAACTGCATCATCAATTTTGAATATGAATAGCTTACTACAACAACTACAAGTTCTGACACGATACTACTGTAACAATATTATTGACAGATTTGATGTGCAGTTGTTTGTTTCTTAAAAATTTGCAATCATGGATAGTGTGATGTGCTTTAAAATACATCTACAGATCTCAAAACGATTTTTCTTTATATCTTCTAAAGTACACAAGATAAATAGCTCGAACCTTATATCGTTGAAAAGGAAAAAAATCAAGTAATTCAACTGTATAAAAATAAATTATCATTTCCATTTAAAAAATGCAACTTTGGGTCATATTTCGCTACTGATGCAAGCAAAAAATATTTTAATGACGCATATTATTCAATATCTAAATGTCTACAACTTTTATATTTACATATTTTGATAGGATAAATAGTGTGGATTCTACGCAAGTTTAAAGAAAATGCCGATTTTCACTTTTTTGCAATATCTAGTAGGCAACGCATTTCTTTGGAAAAACAAGAGAAGGTCTGAAGAGGTAAGATAAATACCTCCATATTGTTCCATTTAACCGACCCTGTAACTCTTACCGTTTCCAAAATACCAATGGTGAGCATCGAATTTTGGACACACTGTATAATAGAGACTGAATTTTCGGTGTTAATAGCTTTGGAATACGTATTTTTCTGGTTATTATGAGAAGCTTTTGAAAAAATCCATATCAGAGGCGACTTGATAAATTTTGCTTATTTTTATTAGTTTAATATCATAATATATATTTATTAAAATTTATTTCAACTTTTTTCAAATGTAACATTTTAAAAAAAATGTCATAACTTTAACTTCTAAAATTAATAATGCAGAATTACTAAATTTATCAGTTGCTTTTCTTTCCATATTGTATGTATAATGGACAGTTGCAAGCGCCAGTAATCACGCAATGACAAAAAAATAGTAGGATTAAAGAAATTGCAAATAATTGGAAAAACGGATAATCAGGACAAAGGTTACAAAATATTGTGCGCTTCAATGATGTCCTTCAAATTAATAAGCTATCCATTAAATTACGAATGTACACTAACCCTCTTTCAAACTTTGCTAATGGACACTTCTTAACAATACAGGGTGTCCCAAACAAAGTGGCCTATTAGACGTTTATGGAGAACTAATCGTTTTAAATTTTGAAAATTTGTGATAATACATTATTTATAATGAACTTTAATTGTAAAATAGTTTCGATTATATTCCACTTCCGGTTGTACCGGGAAGTCGACATCAACTTCTTTATTTTAAATGAATGATATGTTTTTTTTATGATAATTTTTGATTTTAGCTCCCTAATTTAAAACAACTTTCATTAAGGTTTGTAATATCTTCTTCTCATAGTTTTGAAATATCGTTAATTTTTAAAAATATTGGTTTGTAGGATATTTTTAAAAATTCATATTTTGAACTTTATTAAGATAAAAAATTATATTTGGTTTTCTTATAACAGAAGCTTTGTTTTATTCATTACTGTGATCAAAATATGTTCCGTGTATTCAGGACGTCCACCATTGATTCTCAAAGTAAACAAACTTCAAATAACAACAAATCATTTTTTAAATGGACCATACTAAATATTGTTTTACAGGTTGATTTAAAAAATTTTTGTGATCGATTGATATAAGCATTACCTACACCCATCTCATACGTTTACAAGTTATTACGAATTTTATAAAATTTATATTTAATTTGGTAATATCTAGCTAACTATGGAAAAAATATAAGTATGCATTGGTAGCAAGGTATTTAATTGTTAAAGTAAGTCAAAATCTAGGTAGCGGTGCAAGACAAAAATTGAAAAATGTTTAACAGTAGGAACAATGTATTGCATGTAGGTTACAAATAATAAAATTAATTTTAATTAGTTAATATCTACAAAAAACTTAGTTATTAAATTGTTCAAATGACGTCCATTTCTCTCTCGAACAAAGATGAAGTCTTCGTAACACTTCTTGTGTAGTAGTTCTTCGAATTTCACTTCTAGGAATTCTACTTAATCCAACGTAAAGGACTGTAACGACCATCCACCTATCACCAAACATTTTGGTTAGTTCTTGAGTTACAGCATGTGTACTATGGGCTGGAGCTCCTTCCATTTGGTACCAACATGTCAAATATGTTTGAAGTGGAAGATCCTCAACAAAATTCACAACAAGGTTTCTTAAAATATTTAAATATTGAGGTCCGTTTAAATGTTCATCGTAAAGAAAATATGGAATTTGATTGTCCATCAATAAAACAAACATGTTGATACTAAACAGAGTTTGGAAATTCCTTTCTCTAAGAGCATGAGGGTTTCGTCGACTCCAAAAATGAGAATTATGGCGACTAAATACACCTTCTTTAGAAAATTTGGATTTGTCTGTCCACATAATTTTCGTTAAAAACGTAGGATTGTTTTGTACTAGAGTCAATAGCTCGGTACAAAAAACATTTCTATTTCTAAAATCTTCGGTGTGAACACCTTGGACAGTAACAAATTTGTAGTCGTGCATTTTTTCCGACCTCAAAATTCTTTGAGCAGTCATACGTGAAACACCAATTTCACCTTCTGCATTTCTTATGGAACTATGAAGATTTGCTTCAAAACACGCCAGAACATTAATTTGATTAATTTCGCTTTGAATAACACGTATATTAGTTGTATGTGGTGCTTTAATAGATCCGTATTCCAACATATTTGATTCTAATTTTTGAAACTTTTTTTCATTAATTCACCATGGATATAAAACAAATTTACTATATCACTATTAGAGTAATTATAAGTCATTTTACAGGAATTAAAATATTACCAATAATGCATTGTACCTCCTACTGTTAAGATTTGGTCTACCTATTTATATTTTTTCCATAGTTAGCTAGATATTACCAAATTAAATATAAATTTTATAAAAATTCGTAATAACTTGTAAATCGTATGAGAGAGGTATAGGTAATGCTTATATCAATCGATCACAAAAAAATTTTTAATTCATCCTGTAAAACAATATTTAGTATGGTCCATTAAAAAAATGACTTGTTGCTATTTAAAGTTTGTTTACTTTGAGAATCAATTGTGGACGCTAAATACACTGCACATATTGTGATTGCAGTAATTAATGAAACAAAGCTTCTGTTATAAGAAAACCAAATCTAATTTTTTTGCCTTAATAAAGTTCAAAAATATGAATTTTTAAAAAATATCCTATAAACCAATATTTTTTAAAAAATTTAACGATATTTCAAAACTATGGGAAGTAGATATTACAACCCTTAATAAAACTTGTTTCAAATTAGGAACTAATCAAAAATATTATAAAAACATATTCTATATAAGATAAAGAAGTTGAGGTCGACTTCGGTTCTCCGGAAGTGCAATATAAACAAAAATATTTTACAATTAAAGATCAGTATAAATAATATATAACCACAAATTTTCAAAATTTAAAAACATTTAGTTCTTCATAAACGTCTAATAGGCCACTTTGTTTGGGACACCCTGTATATTGCACAGTCATAATTTATATTAGAAATCGCACTCCATTTGAACAGCATAGAGTTGCATTTTGAATAGCATGTTCTTATGCGGTTTACTTTAGACCAAATTTTTCCTTTTTGATTCGCCCGTGACTTCTATTGTTGGGTCATCAATAAGATGTTTATTGAAAACATCAACTTTTTTCCACGTCATACTCAGAAAACAGACGTTTCTTCTCTACAAATAGTGAAGAAAATTGTTTTTCCCTCACTAGTGAAGAAAAAATGTCATGTTGCAAGAATGTCACTTAAAACTTAATTAAACAATTTAATTTTTGTTACACAAATAACTATTATTATTCAGTCATTTTGTTTAATTTAGTATTTTATTTTTCGACTTTTAAACATTGTTACTCTACATTTATTAGTTAGAATTAGGTGGCTAGCAACGTTGCGCTATAACAAGTTGAGACCTTACCGAGGCCACAGAATAAATAGGCAAGACTATTGTAACTCTCCGATTGTTGACTTTTACTTTTACGTACGAAATTGTGACGAGATCCTGTAACAATATGTTACGTTTACAATTAATAGTTTTTCTTTCTTTTGGGTTGGTTGGTTGGTTTTTTGGGGAATGTCGTGGAAAAAAAATGTTGTGTCTAACACATGAGGAAAGTCTTATTTTCTACTCTCACTCGAGCTCGAGTCAAAAAAAACGCTTTCCTTACTGTTGGACAAATAACTATTTCAACTTTAACAAAAAAAGTCGTACTTAAGTAGTCTTCCAACCATACTGGACTTCCAGATTTAAATCTCTTAGTTAGTGGATTTTCAATATCATTCCACATTGGTAAGTTTTTGATAAGTTGGTATTTATCCCATTCTCGTTTGAACGCAGTTTTTCTTCGAATGTTTGATGGAGTAACATTTCAAAGAACAGGAAGCCAATCGAGGTAGTAGATTTAATAGTTCCACTAACTATACACTTAGTGCAATTTAACTGTGCATTTATTTTTTGTATGATAAATATTCATCCACACAGAACAAATAATTCTTCTTTTAGTTCTTTTATTCTTCCTTGGTCTTTATTATTCCAACTCGTACTTCTTATCATTGCATGTGTCGTTGTCTGTGGATTAGTCCTGTTTCGAGGACCATTTTCGGTTACCTCAACGAATACTAAGTCCTCCCGGTCCTCCTTTTCCATCCAGGCTTGCTATCTAAAATCTAAAAAAGAAATTAATTTAAATAGTTATTTATGTAACAAGGACAAAAAAGTGCACTTTTATGTACGAGACTGAATTTGCTGGCCGAGGCGTTAGCCGAGGCAAGCAAACAGGCAGGTTATTAAAAAGCACTTTTCCGAGGTACATATTAATTTTTCCGTTGACCTTAAATTAATTAATTTTCTATTGATTACCGTTTACTGAAAACAAAATGTTTAGTAATTTTAAACAAAAATTTTACGTTTGTTCTGATTTTATTGTACCTAATGTTCACTTCACCGTTCAGTATTGTAACATTTGTGTCAAAATTTATTAAAGGAAATAAAAGCTTTCCGCGTTCGAATATTGTACCGATAAAGCATTTGTTTACAACAATCACATAATTTTTATAAGAGCACTTGATTATGATAGGTAATAGGTAAAACATGTACTTTTTATAATTTATTAAAATAATAAAAATTACATTTATGTAGTGTTATTTTGAAGTATATTTAAAAATGTAGTTATAGTTGGAAGCCTACCCTCAAAATTAATGCATTTCTTTAATTGTTTATGATCAAAGATGTAATGAAGTTTCTCCTATTAAACACATTAAAGTCGATTCTTACTAATTGGACATATAATAGTTATAAGACTGAGTTTGTACCGTGGTCAGACTTATAATCATTTTATATTCAATAAAAATATTGCCTGACCGTAAGAAAGTATGCAAACGTAGTTTTTGATTCATTCAAAAATGTAATAATCTTCTTTCAGCTTATTGAAAACTGTGAAATCACCTTGTTTTTGTGTACGAATAAATCTTGAACCCAGTAATGTTGATGGCTTATATGATTCTATTTTTGTTTTTTCCTGCGACAGAATCAATATTCAAATGATTTTCACAAGTAATTACTGTTCTTGTGTTTTCCATTAGCATTATTACTTATTTACATCAATCAAATACAGTAATAGAAAGGTACCCATAATTAACTCACTTCTACTGTAAGTTTTGTATTTTATGATCGTGAAAATTTTGTATCGGAACTCCGCTTCTGTATCAAAATGTTACCTAATAAAATTGTCTAAAGCAATCTCAAGTCGTATGAATTCTGTCTTACCTTATAAATGAATAACTTTAAAGAAGTTAAAGTGTTACATATTGAAAACAATGTATCGAGTATTGTGAGATTACAACCAGGCTCTTCTATATGCTTCGCACATTGTAGAAACTATAAACAATTTATTAATATCATTTCAAAGCACTTAAAATCATTTACTTGTAATTTGAACAACAAATTGTTTTTGTTCAAAGTTGTGTGGGATTGAGAAATTGAGGTTATAAATGGAAGTAAACAAACAATATTCTGCAGTATCTAAAATGTTTCAGTATGTACCTAAAGTACTGTAATATCCTATGTAGTCACTAAATTCATCCTTTCTTAAAAATGGGTTTTCATACTGGTTACTTCGACTTTATTTAATTTGACATAAAATAATAATTGACATTGACAGATGTTTGCGGACGAAAAGTGTTTGCGGACGAAAAGTGTTTGCGGACGAAAAGTGTTTGCGGACAAAAAGTATTACAGTTAAAAAAGTGTTACTTTATGATTATTCAGGGAGTACGTAAAACTCAATTTTATAATGAGGTCGACGGAAAAATAATTTTAAGAATAGATCAAAATAATGAAAATATTAAAAATGTTACTTTTGCCATGAAAGTCGGTACAAAATATTTTAACAACTTTTCTAATATTATTTATTAATGACGATTGACCCAATTTATCAGTTTGTAGTAGGCTGAGTTTAGATTTTAGTCTTCAGTGACATTACCCTGTACGACTGGAAATACATGCAAATCTGTATTGCGTCAAATAACGAAAACATGGGGGTGCTTTTATTTTAAATGGAACAGGTTGTATAGTAAAATACTGTTTTAATTTGCGCTAATAAAAAATCCCACACGTTGAGATATTGGCTTTCTATTCTTTCTCCATCAAAAATTCGACAAAGAGTTGCGTTAAAACAAGAATGGGATAAATGTCAACTTACCAATTTGGAATTATATTGAGAACCCTTAAATCTCAAAGTCCTGTATAGTTGCAAGACTACTTAATTATGGTTTTTTTAAGTTGAAGTTGAAGAGTGATGATCTAACAATAGAAGTCCCAAGCTATGATTAAAAAAAAAATTTGTTCAAAAAATAAATCGCATAAGATTTAAAATGCCACTCTATGTTGTTTAAATGGGGTGCAATTTCTAATCCAAATTGTAACTGTGGAAACAAACCAGAGACCGTTGCACATATTGTAGAGGATTGTCAATCAACAAAGTTTAAAGGAGGAACACTAGAAACTCCACCAAAAACTTTACTCGGACACGTGATTCAACAGCTAAGCTGTCATCATCAGCGATACCGATACTAAAATTAAAAACAACGAGAAGTTTATATATACTATGTGCTTACCACGCATCGTTAAACTTAATTGATTTTTAGATAAGCTTAAATAATTCCGAAAATCTTAATGTACCGTTATCATCATACTTCATAAGCAATCCTATATTTATTTAGCAACAACTGTTGTGCGCAAAATAAAAACAATGCTTTAGTTAGGTTTTCAGTCGCGTTGTGTCAGGAAGGAAAATTTGATACCATAATTCATCATTTCCCTGAGCCAGGGCACAGTTTCGTTCCCTACGATCGCAACTTTGGAATAATTAAAAAAAGAAGAAATGTGTTGATAGGGTTTTCTTACTACTTGAGTATATGAATATAATTAAATCATCATCAAAAAACTTTTTTGTTATTCCTGCGACGCAGGACATAATGTATAACTATGTCAAATGCTTAAAAGATTCTTTTCTTTCAGTGCCTAAAGCTGCCTCTAAAGAAAAGTTTATTATTTCTACTTTTTGTGCATCAAAAAATGTAGATAGTGTTGAATGTAGCCAGCAGGCTAGTACTTTTTACACATTTTATGATGCTTAAAAAGATCTCAAAACCAAATTTAACTTTAATGCCAAAATGTTACAAAAATACCTTACCTAGTAAGCACTCAAAATATCAAAATGTTATCAATCTCTTAAATCAGACAAAATTTTATTAAAATAGGTAGAGGTTGATTCAGATGTCACGGACTCAAATAGCTCGGTCGATATTAAGTCGGATTAATTAATCACGCTATTTTTATTTCTTTGAAACATGTATTTTGCGAATTTTCTACTTAGTTTGCCTTTTTGTACCTATTTTTAAGAAAAATTTCTAATAAAATTAGCATATTTTAAGTTAACATGGCTCTAGTTTATATTAAATTAAAGTTTTCTGTTTAAAATTAATAATTGTATTATTGTCACTAATCCTCTTTTCGCACCTGCCGTAAATTACATTATAAAAAGTCTTAAACTCATCCCATTATTGCACCACATTTTTAGAATGCTGTCAAAATCATATACAACGGTTGTACTAGTTTAGTGATACTTCATGAACAACATAAATTATAAATTAAAAAAAAAACTTCCTTTGCTTTTTTGGAAAAATTAACATATTGTTACTTATCCCCTTCTTGCATC
The DNA here is from genome assembly GCA_030710515.1 of Abscondita cerata. Taxonomy (NCBI): domain Eukaryota; kingdom Metazoa; phylum Arthropoda; class Insecta; order Coleoptera; family Lampyridae; genus Abscondita; species Abscondita cerata. The sequence goes on from JALBCR010002061.1 coordinate 18,393, forward strand.
ATGGTATTCAATTGCACACGGTTTCGTCACCACACTATACAGGTTTATACTGATCTTCTGGGGCACCATACATAACACTTACATCACAATACAATAATGAAAATGTACCGTACAAGTAAATAAATTAAATTCGCTATTTTGAATTTTAGAATTTTTATGATCGATACGAATTTAACTTCAAGTACTGCATGAAACATATCCCCTTTTGAATAAACAGCAAGTTAGAACTCTAAAAATGTAAATTCCTCCTGACAACAAAATTAATTACACCCTAAAGTACTATTTGCATTATTATCAATTTATGTTTGATAAATTGACTAGTCAGGAAAAATTTTACTGTTTCATTCAAAGTGTTAATCATTATAAAAACAGTAAATTATTGAACTTTAATAAAACTTTCGTCTATTAAAAAGGAAAATCGTAATAACCAATTTCATATAAGAATGATCAGCATTCATGTTTAAGAAACGAAACGACGTTATAAAATGCACTTTTATTACTTGACGCGAATTAAGCGGGAAATAAATGTATTTCACATGAACGAAGAAATACAATAGTCTACAGCTAGAATATTCGCTTCGAAAAGTGGAAGGGTAGTAAAAGTTTTCGTATCCCAGTGAAGGTGAGGTAATAAGACGGGCCGCGAAGATTACCTACAGATCGATGGAAGCCCAGCTCTAACATGCTAATATCACAGTATGCAATTCAAATTAAGATCGAGTTAACGAGAAGTTGATTAGCACATCTACTACACATTGCGGCGCCCTGATATTAAGGCTGTAATAAGACGTCAAGTCGGGGGCAAAGGAAGATGAAGGGTTAGACGTCGTTATCCAAAGATTTACCGATGATGGATGCTAACGAAGTCAAGAGGTGCAGCTAACAGACCCCTAAGTTAAGATCTATGGCTACAGCAGTACCTTGCATGGCATTAACATGTTAAGTACCAGCATTAATAAACCCCTGTATAATTACTAATATAGTTGGGGTTAAATGCCGGCTCGCGTGACGACGGCACACTACATTTCCATTTAATCAAGCAGTCTGTTTATATAATAAAGATATGTTAATTTCGTTTAAATTCGTAATAATTATTTTGGAACAAACCAGTAGAAAATATTCAGATATGTTTTTTATGAAATTTACGTTCACTACTTTAAATAAAAAAGTCGTTTAGGACAAAACGTATTAAAAGCAGCGTTCAACTTTTTTTTTACCATTAAATATTTATTAAGTATATCCAACAAGTTATCCCGTTTTATAAAAAATAAGGAAGTATATACCTACCTATATTTTGAAACTAATACACTTTAGATAATGAAAAAACATTATCTCACAAATGGAAAATGTAGATGAATTTTCGTCCTTAAATTTCTGGATCACTTTACACAGGAAGCATCACAGGTTGCTCTCAAGTTAAGTTTATTAAATTTTGTAATCTAATAGAAATCAATCAGGGTTTTCAAAACTTTACTCTAATACAAAAAAACCGCTTGTAAAATTTGAAATAGTTAAGTACGAGTTTAAAGTAAGGAATGTATTAAAGTTTATAAAACTGGATGTTGTTGTAAAACTTAGTACGAAAATACATTGTAAATATAACAACTCGTTAAAGTTTAGTGGAATAAAATTGCTACATTTCATAAACAGTTTGTATGTATTTGGGTCATGTAGCGCATGTAACTACTTTACATGTGACATATTAATTTAAATAGATTTTGAATAGATATTGGTTTAAATATTTTGGTAGTTTGTTACTAACACACTTCCTGTTTGAGATACAACTTAAAAACCAGCAGAACTTTAAAAACACAGTTTGTCTGGGTTTTCTTGCTTAGTAGACAAAATATTTTGTTAAGTTATGAGAAAATGTAGAAAAAGTACAGATTTTATTTTCAAATAAAATGATAACGTGTAGATTAACTTCATTCACACTAAAAAAACTGCTAACACATCTGTCGACTAAGTTGCCATTAATGCAAATGCATTTTCGTACGTGTTAAGTTACACGAGTTGTCGCCTAGGTGTCGCGATACTTATTGTTCATTCCACACTGTGATTTAACAAGTGTGACGAGAAAAATAGTTGGAAATGAACTGAGTTTGTTTATGTGTTATTATAAAATGTCGCGAAGGGATGAAAACAAAAAATGTATCTCTAAAAACCTAGCCAGAAATTAAAAACTTCATTAATTTTGAGAAGCCTTGATAAAGCTCGTTGACAAATGGAAACCAGGGTAGTGGTTTTTGATTTCATTCCTCCACCTGAGGGAATCGGTACGAGGATATAACCTCATCATTTTCCTTTTCTTTACACATGATTCAATACATACAACAATAGAATAATAATCTGTACATTATATTTAAAATAATTAAATTTTTAACTTTAAACATAAAAAAGAAGCGTTGTTATTAGACATGTGAAAGTGATTAATTAATTAGTACAAAAAGTTATTTTTAAGAAAAAAATAGTATAAACAAAACTAGCATTTAAAACAATTTTTCCTTTACAACTTTTTGGTTTAATTAATACTTTCACAAATATCCTAAAATAAGGGAACGCGTTTAAAAAAAATAAGCATCAGTAGACGTAATTAACATTCTTGAAAATGAATAAAATATGTACAAAAACTAGCATGAGATCACTGTAGCTCTGTAGTTCTTTGTAGAATAAAAACAATTGTTTAAACAAAATTTGTGTAAAATTAAATTAGAAAATATCTTTTTCAGACACTCATTGGAAATAGTATATATTTCTTTATTACGAATCATAAAGAAAAGTATCACATTTTTTAATAACAACCATTACATTATAGCAAGAAAATAAACAATTTTAATAACTATTTATTGGGATAAATATTAAACGTACAATTACTAACGCCATAGAAAGTTATATTTGAAGATTGTTGTAATTGTAAATCATTAAATGATAGTGACGATTTCAATAAAACCTCGTGTTGAACTTCGCTTTCTTTTCCATTTGATGTAGACAATAAAGATTTGCCACATGTAAGTTCTAGGACAAAATCTGATTGCTTCTTCCGACCCTCGCATGCACTGTGTGATGATGACGGCTTACTAAAAATCATTTTCAAAGTGGTCATTTTGTTGTTAATGCTTTCTTCTTTGTAATCTTCTGTGGTCGTGTTTGATCGCCATCCACCATGAGTTTTGAGCCTTCTGATGTCCACGCCACTCTCAGCAAAAAAAGTAGTAGACGTTCAACGCAGGCAGTGTCCAGTGTAACTCTGGGTTGGGTAGTTTTAAATATTGAGCAATTTTCATTAGGCATTTTGTAGAAACTGTGGATCCCTATAGGTTGCACTGTACATTTATTGTTCATATAATATATTGAAATGGCTCGATTTAAATTAAAATTTATCGTGGTAGTTTTTTTTTTGTTTTGTGTATTTTACTTTTGCACTATTCTGTATATGTTATTAGTTTGTATTTTGCGCGCACGGTTTAGAAGGAAGCACTAAAATGCGAAAAGATGGTTAGGGGTTGATCGCGGAACGCGGCATCTTGTTCCCGTTTTTAGTGACGCTAACAACGTTTTTTTTTGTGACGAATTCTAGATGTGATATTAAACCATTTTTAAGCAAAGTTATTAAATTGTGAGGTAATCTCTTAGTAATGTAAGATTAGTAATAAGTTTTTTTTACTTTGTTTTTTATTTTTGTGTAATAAATCATATACAGATTATGATGCATGTGAGCATAGTTTGACCACGTGTTTAGGATAACTGTTTTTGTCTTTATGTAAGTAGTAAGAATTCCGGGTAACGGTGTAAATAACTTCCAATACTTGCAGAATAAGATCGTACACAAATGTAAACGTTAATCACTCTTTTTTTATCTTTTGGAGTGTTTTGTTTGAGTTGGGAATAAGAAGAACCCAGATGTCAGAGTCGGTCATGTTGAATTACTAATATTTTATAACCTAAGGGATGAAGATCGGAGAGAGAATACAGCATCCATTGCCTTTACTCATTTAATTTTTGTGTATGTAAAACTGAATCTTTATAAGTAGAATTGCAATGGCAGAAATTTGTACTTTTCATTCTGATACTTCCCAAGTTCTTAAGAGCATTCGCAGTGCAAATCCGAAAAATTGGGCCACTGTCGACTCACCTTGCAAACCAACAGGTTTGACACTATAACGGTCTTGAGTTTTAATCGCATTGTATGTGAAAATGGGCTGGTTTACATTATTTCTGATTAACGACGCCCTTGTGTTTTTGGTTTTATATTTGTGAACGAGGACCTCTAATTTTTCAAACCCGATGGACCCTTACTGGTATGATTCTGTTTTGTTTGTTTTATGTCGGACTTAATTCGAGGTTTTCTAACCTCTCTTTCTTCGAGTTGTCTAGGCAGAGAGGTGCCCTCTTTTTGGTTTTTTTTGCTTCGACTTACATATTCATTCCAAATTTATTTTTGTTGCCATTCTAAAAATTGATTAATCTCCACGTTTGCGTTTTATTTAATTTGTCTGTCTACTACAACGTTACAACATGATCATCGAATAAACTAGCAGGAATTGTTATGTTCTAAATTAAATGTCGTAGGAACTTTTCACTTGCGACCGCCCAAGTACGATTTGTGTTCTGGCGGCGCGCTATTTAAATCTTGCTTTTGCAAGTACCTGGGTTACATTACAATATGAAAAGTGGTTGATATGCTTTGGACGCAAGCTTACATATCTCCTGTACAAGTCGATCTTATTAATTCCTGCAATTTCCGTCATGACGTTAGTATCATGCAGTTTAACAACTAAAATTAATCCGGTATCTTCGATATCCTCCACATTTAACTTTATCAGCTCCTTACTGCAACATGCACAATATAGACCAAAAATAAACGCCACTTTAATCAGCAAAAAGATATAGTTAGGTGCTTCTGTCAAAAATCTTGATACATCATAGAATTTTTCATTTTTTTGCTTCATATCCTCCACTTTGGCGTTTCAAATATAAATGCAACATTCCAAAATTCGATATATTGACGTTTTCCTTCACTGTCAACGAACTTCTTAACCTGGAGTATGTTGACCACAGTGTGGAAGATTTTAGCCTTTCAGCTTGCAATCAATTATAAATGTAAAGCTTGAATATTCATAAACACTAATTTGAATAAGAAACGTTGTAGATATGTATTGTTAGTAAAATGGTGATTATAAACTTTTTTGCTTTTTTTTAAAAAAGCAACGGCTTTTGTTGCGAAACGTAAAATATCTTCGATCTGTGTTTTGACCTAGTTGCAAAAATATATTAAAATAATTTTTATATCCATATGTTGATTATAATCACCATTTCACTAACAATTCATAAACATGTTTGAGAAAACTAACCTTTTTATGAAAAAAAGCAAACATAACTTTTTTGTCTACATCCTTTACATTCTTCGAAGTCCTCCAGGTATTGAAAATATTATAGGTCTTCTTATATTTATCTAGTGATTTAGAGGGAAATAAACTGACGACACATTCAAGCGCTAATGCTAATATTTCAGTATTATTCTCAGTATTTATATCCATTTTCGCTAAACTTGACTCCTTCATGGACTCATACAAATTTTTTGCTCGTTGCTTTTGTTTTATGTAGTTGCTACAGAAATGGAAACGGCAATTTGATTCTCGCGCCAGTTATGCATTTTGAAAATAATTTCTTATTAAATGTATGTTATCCATGTTTGAGTGTCCGAAAATTGTATGTTTTATCAAAATTAGACTACAGTTCCTCAAGATGTGCGACCGAGCTTCGGACAAAAAAATATTTTTGCGTAATTATAATCTACCCACTTTTATTTGTCGAGAAGAGTAAAAGATAAAGATGTTATAATTTTCAGTTTTAAAACGGTTGCATAACACCTACATCTTATGTTATAAGATCAAGTCTTTGCCGTACCGATCAATTGATCTCAAAGTCTACATCTTTCAGTGCGAGACACGTCAAAAAGCACAAGGTAATTAATTTTTTACAACGAACGCAATATAAAAAGGAAACAAAAAATCATGAAGAATTCTACAATAATCGTGACCCCGGTTTGAAACTTTCACCGTTGTAGATTTGTATAGTTTATCTTCTTTAAATTCAAACTAATCAACGTCGTGGTTAACAAAACATTACCTTCCTCTGTATATCCAGAAGTATTTTTCTAATTACTCAGATTTCTTTTAGTCTAGAATCTGGTTTGGTTGACAAATTGATTACTTTACTTTTAGTTGTATACTTTGTACTCTCATTTGTATGTTTCGATTTTATTTCCCTGATACTGGCATGGTTCAAATAATTGTTTTTATCTCAACAAACTAAAGTTTATTCCCAACATCGATAATGTAATTTTCATTGAACACCAGAAATAAATTATTTAGAAGCAATAAGACAAAAATCCATTAATACCTGCGTTAACGGATAAAGTTAAACTACTGAAACACAAAGTCGATCTGATGGAAATTTATTCCGCATTTCATAAAAATCTAGACCATGTTTAAAATAATGTTAAACGTACTAAGTTAGAACTAATAAAAGCTACAACTTTTAAATCAACTAAAGAGAGAGAGGCAATACCGTAAAAAAATGTCGAATTCGAATACTAATAAACCCGCTCATTCTGATGCTCTTTTAAACAAAACTGAGGTTACAAATGTACTGTTAGATCAACCTACACATTTAAATCTAAAGTTTAAGCGATGATAACAATAAAAATTGACTATAGTCTGTATACTATTGGCGCGGAGTAATAAATCATAATTGCTTGAAATAATTCTTTATTTTTTTGTGAAAGCGGTACTTCTACGGTTAAGTAAAACCAATAAATTCTAACCAAAATACGATCATTGTGCCGCTCTTGCAGCATATCGACCCATCTAGGGTCTGAGAACAATAGTTTAACCTGTGTAAACACGTTCCCATCAGCCCAGGTACTGACAAAACGCGAATCATATCCGTAGATGTGGGTATTATACCAAGATACAAAAATAATGGTATATAATACGTAAGAAGTAAAATTTGTAATGTGATCTACTATACAAATAAAATAAATAACATATAACCACATAATAATTCATATCAAGGTAGATTTTACTATTATAATATATTTACTTACTAAAAATATGATTTTCCCAACGTATCAGGTACCTACGCCACTGCAATACGGGAGATTCGATAATTCTGACAGGTTTATTACTCCGCGCCAATAGTACACTGAGTATAATACCGAAGAGAACATGAAGATCTTCACAAATCATAGAATCAGCAAATTTCATATGGTGATAACCGGAAACAATTGTTGCTATGATTATTTCTTAGATACGATAGTATTTAATTAATGATCTGACCCTGAGTGTATCTCAGTTTGGATTTCGTTCCGACTTCTCAACTGTCATCAAGTAATTGGTCGGCACAATGTTTTAGAGCTAAATCGTTAGGCTTGTTATTGTAGCTGATATCGTGTGTTTTGCAATGCGCATTTAGAGCGTTAATATAAGCATCGTCTCGAGCTAATCGTTTTTGTAGTTTCGTGCGGGGTCCCCAATATTGATATCCTGACAGATGTAATTCTACAGGAATCTTATTAATCAACTTATTTGTAATCCCGCTTCCAAGCGTACCTTTAATTGTTTTTTCTACTCCTGTACTGTGATTCATATATTAGTTTTACAATCTGTACTATAACGAAATTAATTACGATACAAATTTTTATTACGATACAGATTTAGAACCAATAGAATTGAGACTTTACGTAATTATCAAATGTTCCATAAGTAGGATACAAATTCAGAACCAATCGAAAAGTCAAACTTAAATTTAACAAATTATTTATAAAATTATCGTTTCTATTTAACATTATGGGGTCGTAGAAAAAATAGTGTATGCAATTCGCATGTAATGACGATTAAGACCTCACAACTTCGCCTTTGGCTGATTTCCTAATAGCGTTGCTCGTGTCTTAATAGTAAGCATTATATGCTCATTGCATAATATACTATCACCCTTCTTTGACACTAGCATGATTTCTATTAATTAACAGTTTATGTTTCTACATACTTCATAGCTCTTCTTGCATCATCTTTTTTAAAAATTTAGGTTAAAAAGATATTTATTTATGCCCGCAAAACATAACATAACTCCTACTAGATCATTGTAATCCGCCTGTGATTTGTCTTATTTGTTTCAGAAATACCATTATTGATTGTTAAGAATTAAAAAATTAAAAATTGTACTGAAGTGAAGTTTAAAACAATATAAATAAAACGTGATGACGCAAATATTTTGATATTAAAAAACTCTGGTTTAAAACTCAACCGAGAGCACAGAATCTAAATTTTTTCTTATGTTGTTCTGACTGATAGTCACTGAATGACAGTGTCAGCTGTTAAATTCAAGTTTACCCTACGTGTGCATGCTTCATATTTCTACTGTTGTTGGGCGAAATTTTTACTTTACATCTTCTAAGTAAAAGAGTTAAGCTTAGTTTTCACAAATACGAACTTCGCAATTTTTATCCAAAAAAACATGGCGATCCGATACCATTGAAATTTCGTAAAAATACCGTTTTCACACATTCGATTTTTAATAGTAATTTTGGTGTTCCAAAGTTTTGTGGTTTTAGTAAATTTAAAAAAATTGGGAGTATTAGCTATAACGCGTACATGCGCATAGTGGTTAAGCACACAGAAAAATGTCTTCATTGCAATTGCTAAGGTAAGAAATTACTGAAGATATATTTTTATTAAATTTTTCCCATCTTGCATTAGTGAGGAGAAAAATTATACATTTAAAGAGATGATCAGTTCAGTAGAAGCAAGATCGGCGCTGTGGGATTCGAGATTACCGATTCAGGAGAGGTCAAAGACAAAAAGGGATGAAGCTTGGTTACAAATTAGACACTAATTAGGAGGGAATAACTTAAAGGTATCCTAACTTACAAGGATAGATTGAAAAATTCTTAGCCTACTATAGAACCAAATAAAATTTCAATGTCAAAATATTTTATTACTCAACATATTCTCCTCTTAATTGGATACATTTATTACAGCAAACCTGCAACGTCTATAGACCTTTCAAAACAAAATGTTTCTTCTTGCTCTGCAAACCAGACCTCCACAGCTTCTATTACCTCCTTGTTGGAAGAAAATGTACGACCTTTTAACTTTTTTCAGTTGAGGAAAGAGGTGATAGTCGGACGGAGCCAAATCGGGTGAATAAGGGGAGTGTTCTAGTAATTCAAACCCTAAATCACGAATTTTTTGCATGAGATTTGTGTGCAGGGGCGTTGTCCTGCAAAAACAAAACACCTTTGGATAGCTTTCCGCGTCTTTTCTCTTTAATATTTTCCCGTAGAGTGGTCAGTAATGTCGAATAGTAATCTCCAGTTATTGTTCTACCCTTATCCAAAAATCAATCATGATTACTCCATGGCAATCCCAAAAACTGAAGCAAAAACTTTTCCAGCAGATTTTTGGACACGAAACTCTTAGGTCTTGGAGAACCAGAGTGTCGCCATTCCATCGATTGTTGCTTTGTTTCTGGATCGTAGAAATGTACCCAAGTCTCATCCATAGTAACAATTCGGTTTAAGAAGTCGTTTTTAAATCGAGCACAGATCGAACGCGATGCTTCTACCCTTGCACGCTTTTGGTCAACATTCAAACATTTGGGGATCCATTTTGCAGCAATTTTTTCATGTCCAAATTGACGTGAACCATATGATGAACGCGTTCGTATGAAATATTCAGTGCTTCAGATATCCGTTTTAGCCCAATTCGACGGTCTGATAAAATCATGTCATGAACTGCATCGATATTTTCGGGGACTGACACAGAAACTGGCCTTCCGATCGGTCATCATCTTCAATGGAAAATTTACCTCTTTTGAAGCTTGCATTCCAATTTTGACGGTCGCATACGAAGGACATTGATCACCAAGGGTATTAAGCATATCTTCGTAAATCTGCTTACCTCTTAACCCTTTTAAATACAGGTACTTGATGATGGCTCGATACTCCAATTTTTCGATTTTCACAATTTCGGTGGACATCTTTTTATTTAATTTATTGCGTGACTCTGGTTTACTTTTTTGACGTCAAACTTTACACTGACACTTCTAATAAGTTATTGTTTCTTGCTATGGTAACGCAATATTTTGTTTATGCAAGGAACTGGTCTAGGCTAACTAGATATCAATACATCCTCGTAGAACAATAGATGAAGCTATATCAAAATATCTTTAAAATTATAGATAACTAGTGAACTAAGCCCATTCAGACCAGAGAATGGGTCTAGAATAAGTCGGAGTGAGATAAGAGCGTTGAAATGTGTCTCTAATCCAATCTCTACCTGAAAAACTTTACAATCTTTTTAGGTAGTCAAAATAGAATAATTAAGAGAAGTGCATAGAAATTTCTTCCGCTTTGAATTAGCCTTTCCGTTGATATTAGATTTCTTTTTGCATGGCATTGAGCTTAATATTATATTTTAAAGTGAACTTAAGAAATGAAATTACGTGGCTCTTGTTTAGTGCAGTGCTAAATAACAACTGAGAAGAAAAATAGACTTGCACCGAACCAACCTTATACGCTTATCGGAATCTTTTTTCCGTTTGAATATATAATTAGATTTCCCGCAACTCATAACATTCTTTCTTTTTCTAACTATATTTTACATAAATAACAACTAAAAACCAAAACAGACTTGCACAGAACCAACCTTGTACGTTTATCAGAACCTTTTTTCCTTCACGGCCTTCAGGTTCTGAAAAAAATGACATATCACATGCCTATATTTTCTTTAATTTTCAAAAAATTGACCTCACCAGCTCAGAGGTTAAAGATCAGGCTAACATGTAAATAGCTAAGTTCACGGCCTTTATCTTCTAAAAAAAATGAGCCATTAACCATCAAAATCGATTGAGTAGTTTTGGAGGAGAACGCGGACAAACAAACAAACAGACAAACAAACAGATAAACAAACAAACAAACAAACAGACAAACAAACAGACAAACAAACAGATAAACAAACAGACAAACAAACAGACAAACAAACAGACAAACAAACGAACAAACAAACAGACAAACAAACAGACAAACAAACAGACAAACAAACAGACAAACAAACAGACAAACAAACAGGCAAACAAACAGACAAACAAACAGACAAACAAACAGACAAACAAACAGATAAACAAACAGACAAACAAACGAGACCAACAAACAAACAAACAAACAGACAAACAAACAGACAAACAAACAGACAAACAAACAGACAAACAAACAGACAAACAAACAGAAAAACAAAACTCGATTGTACGATTATACTGCCGAATTACTTCAAAAAAAATGGCAAAATTTAAGGGATACCTTTATCAGATCAAAGGGCGAAATGCAGGCATAATGTTCCGAGTGGTTCCCAGGGTACAAATAAAAAAAGGCTTTGGAAATATTATTATGCAATGACATTTCTAAATCACAGAAGGTAGATTTCAATAAAATTTTATTTACGTGCTTTAATAATTAAAATCTTAGTACGACTACAAATGTTGAGAGACTTGATGATTCTCCACAAATAAAGAAAGACATCTAGTAAATATTCCAAAAAGTGTTATTTTACATATATATATATTTTGTATTTTTATGTTCGCTGGATACTGGGTGAATTTTCAGAGGCTTCTGATCTCCATAATCCTTTAATTATGTTACCAAATTCATCTTCAGCATCTGTATAATTTGAGGGACAATAATTATTGTTTTCTTTACTCATAATAAAGTTATGTAAACAAACAGCAGCTTTTATTACATGTTCCGTTGTTTCCAAGCTTGCAATTATGGGTTTTCCAAAAATTCTCCATTGGGATGTGAGGCCTTCAAATGAATTTTCGATTACACGTCTTCGTCTACTTAACTTAAAGATAAAGTAAAATGAAGTAGTAATAAATGAAAAACAGAAAAAAAATGACTTAGGAGTTTTCCAGAATAGGGATCCATTAAATTATGGTACACCCATGAAATTTAAAACTTGGACACCACAATTTCTGTAAACAAAAGTTTGCACATTGTGAAGCGGGCTTAAGGGTATCATTTACAGTTCTAACAGCAGGTAGTCTCAGCAGAGGTTATCTTATAGAAGGACTGCAGAATGAATCATTACACTAAGCACGTTTTAGAAAATAGGTAATTTACGTTGCTTACTTAATTTTTTCTTTAAAGAATATATTTGAAGGTATCGCTAATTAAACACCATAGCTCGATTAATTATCGAATCAAAATTTTGTTTAGGAAATGTTTACAAAATAAAATTAGAAATAATTTTGATTTAAAAAACGTCTACAAGCAATAACTTTTAAATTAAATCAAAAACTAAACATGGTTATTTGGGTTGACTGATTATCTAACCTACTAATTATTGTAAGTTATTAAAAAAAATCATTAAACTCTCTATTCATAATATTTAGTCCTTACAAAATGTATATTTTATGACGTTTCATTTTTTTCTGTAGTTAATATAAAAAGTGAAAATAAAAACTAAGGCAATTCTTATTGTCAACGTATATATTTAGTTTTTGACAAGAATTTATTACATAATTATAATTAAGATACCAAGTTATAGTTTAAAATTAAATGAAAACGTTTTTTTAAATAAAGGTATTACTATATAAATAAATATAAGAAATCAATAATGGGTGTGACCTCCATTATTATTGATACATTCTTGGAGGCGTCTGCTCATTGACGCTATCAAGGTATCAATATAATTAATATTAATCGTTTCCCATGCGGTATCAATGGCTGCAATTAGTGCATTACGGTTTACTGGTATAAAATTTGGCCCTTGTTGTCTTCGGATAACAGCAAGTATTCGAGCCCAAACATTTTCGATAATGTTAAAATCTGGGCTTTTTGCTGGCCAGGGTAACAGCTCCAAGTTATTTGCTTGTATCCAGTTGCGCACAACCTGCGAAGTATAGGGTCATCATATCCCGATAGTTAATTATCGAATGTTCCAAGAAAATATGTGTAAATAGTAAATGGAATCTACTAACGTAACGTTAAGTCGTTAATTATAGTTACATAACTCTCCTTTCATAAGATATAGTTCATATTAATATGCTTATTGTAAAGCTTCGTACACACCTGAACAACAAACCGAGGAACAAACAGAACAACGAACCGAACGGCAATCGGAACATTAATTTGGACGGTGCTACGTACGAATTTTAGAACAGATTCGCAAGTCCTGATTGTTCCACGAACGGTTTGCGGCGTTCCCGCAACTTGTCGGTTTTTTCTCCGACATCAAAGAAAATGCGCGCGAATGCGTTTGCAGGTTTGGACGAATCTAAACAAAACGGCGAACAAACTTATGCGGGAGAATTAAATTATTTATTTTTGTCCTCCCTTTTGTGGGTTTGTTGTGTTTTAGGTAATATTATGGAGTTGACAGAAGAAAAATGTTTTAAATTAATCAGTGTTTAAGAATGCAAGAAAAAAATGATGTCCCTATTAGCATCATTTGAGCGGGAAATTTCAAAATAAAAAAAAAGCGAAGTAAATTATAATTTTTTACTCTTCTTTGTGCGTAAAAATTTGGTTGGCACTATCTTCTTGTTTTCCGCAATTTTCTCTTCTCAATAATAAATATATATGAACTGAAAACTACTGAAAATAATTATGGGAACAGCACAAACGTTCCGTTTGTTGTTCGGATTGTGGAAATCATAAAAGATCGTTTGTCGTTCTGTTTGACTTTCGGTTCGTTGTTATGTTTGTTGCTCGGTTTGTTGTTCAGGTGTGTACGAAGCTTTACAACTTAAGCAACAATTTTTTGGCGAATAAAGATTAGTTTGTGATGTAATATTAGAAACACAAATTTATATCATATCAAATTTATGACAACTTAAAACCAAGAACGTGTATGTTATTGCTAAGAAATTATTAAGGAAAAAAGCGCAATTGCAGTGTAAATATTTATAATTAGATATTTTCGAAACTTTATAAGTCCTCTATTGTAATCTTAATACTTAAAAGAAAATCCTGTCCATTAGCATTATAAGGAAATGGCTTTTACTTTATGAATAAGTTTCAATAACAATAGAATATCCTTGCTTGTTTAATTTACTTCCTTTGAGTCATATTGCTCTAAATTCCATTTTAGTTTAAAATTTCTAGTGTTGTGAAAATGTCACCTCATCTCGGTGCTGATTTGAAAGCGCGGATTGTTTCGGAATTAGCGGCGGGCCGTAGCGTGTGTGAAATTTCACGTATGTTAGATATACCAAAAAGCACCGTAGGGCATTACCGAGTAAAATGGAATCTTGAACACACTTTGCAAAGAGCCATCGGAAGTGGTAGACCTAAAGTATCTACACGAGCTCAAGATCTCGATTTGTTGAATATTTAATGAATATATTTGAAGGTATCGCTAATTAAACACCATAGCTGTTAACCTGAGCAAAAGCCCAGATTTTAACATTATCGAAAATGTTTGGGCTCGAATACTTGCTGTTATCCGAAGACAACAAGGGCCAAATTTTATACCAGTAAACCGTAATGCACTAATTGCAGCCATTGATACCGCATGGGAAACGATTAATATTAATTATATTGATACCTTGATAGCGTCAATGAGCAGACGCCTCCAAGAATGTATCAATAATAATGGAGGTCACACCCATTATTGATTTCTTATATTTATTTATATAGTAATACCTTTATTTAAAAAAAAAGTTTTCATTTAATTTTAAACTATAACTTGGTATCTTAATTATAATTATGTAATAAATTCTTGTCAAAAACTAAATATATACGTTGACAATAAGAATTGCCTTAGTTTTTATTTTCACTTTTTATATTAACTACAGAAAAAATGAAACGTCATAAAATATACATTTTGTAAGGACTAAATATTATGAATAGAGAGTTTAATGATTTTTTTAATAACTTACAATAATTAGTAGGTTAGATTTATTTAAAAATAAGTAATAATCAGTCAACCCAAATAACCATGTTTAGTTTTTGATTTAATTTAAAAGTTATTGCTTGTAGACGTTTTTAAATCAAAATTATTTCTAATTTTATTTTGTAAACATTTCCTAAACAAAATTTTGATTCGATAATTAATCGAGCTATGGTGTTTAATTAGCGATACCTTCAAATATATTCTTTAAAGAAAAAATTAAGTAAGCAACGTAAATTACCTATTTTCTAAAACGTGCTTAGTGTAATGATTCATTCTACAGTCCTTCTATAAGATAACCCCTGCTGAGACTACCTGCTGTTATTGTAAATGATACCCTTAAGCCCGCTTCACAATGTGCAAACTTTTGTTTACAGAAATTGTGGTGTCCAAGTTTTAAATTTCATGAGTGTACATAATCTCCTCTATATTCAATTGGTTGAGCAGATGGAAGATGCAAATTGTTGTTAAACAATCTCATGCCGAATTCTGAACATCGCCAAAGTTTTGCATCGCTTTGCTTACCTTGAGCACCAATGTCGACAGCAATAAATTTATACTCTGCATCACAAACAGCAAGTAATACTAAGATGTGTGTGTGCTTATAATTGAAAAATTCGGAACCAGCATAAGGTGGTACCTACAAAAAAATAATATTTGATACAGAAAAAAAATAAAATACTTATTAATTGGATGGTACAATGCTTTCTATCGCCCCAACACAGTTCGGCAGTTGCCAATGAGTTCTAAAACTTACGGTAACATTCCTCCAAGCTTCCTCATCAAGCATTTCTAAATATTTAGGACCAAGGACAGACTAAATTGTTTTGCAGATTTCTTTTATGATGTTGCTTATAGTTGACCGCCCGAGTCTACAAGCAAAAGATAAAGAAGCCATGCTATCACCAGAAGTAAGATATCTAAAAATTCAAAAAATAAATAATTAACTTAAAAAATTTCAATTATTAACCTGATTGTTACACTTAACCAGTGATTATATATCCTAGACTTTCAACCGCTTTAATTGGGGGCCAATACCGATAGATGTCGTGGGACCAATAAGAGTCGCATCGCCACTTACAGAAGCGTAACCATAAAGCATTTAATAAACATTGAAATTTATTAAAAAAATTATTTTAATTTGTTTATTGGTGTGTTTAATTATTAAAATATATAACAAAGATTCCGTAAACATGCACATGATCGGCAATGGTCCCCAATTAAAGAGACTTAACCTTTCAGCAGGAGATATTGGTTCCCTCGTATGAAAAGTCAGTACAGTATATTCTGGAAATAAACATTTATCATTTATTGAGCTTTAAGTTTTTTATGTTATTGGTAGCATCACTGTGGTCCCCAGTATTTTTTTTCTTCTTAGGCCGTCTACCACTGCAGTTCCGGATACACCGTAGCCTAAAAGGCTTGTTGTGCTTCCTTTGGTTGTTAATCGACATATCCAAATTCAATACCCTGCACTAATAGGTGCAGGTCGTTGGGTGTATTCCTATTTAACTCTCTTGGTAGCATTTTGTTGTGCCAAAAAATAAGCTATCTTCTATTGTCCAGCGCCTTGCAAATGCACAATAAGTGCAGTACTGTTTTGGGAGCTCTTTCACATAGTCGACAGTTGTGTCGCCAGTGAATCTTCCGATTTTCCGAAGGGTATTTTTTGATCCCGGTATGCTTTTGATTTGTTATCTTTAAGGACAGGACCTAGCACCTATAAGTTAAACTAGATCCATTTTTTTTAGAACGATAGGAGTAGTGTTTTTTTTTTTATCAACAAAATCCAACCTATGCTACCAAGCCTCTGACACAAGCCTAGTAGTATTAGTGCTAACTCTTGTTGTGAACCCCAAAGTGTTTACGGGTAAAAGTGGTTGGTCAGAAAATATTAAACACTAATATGTTAAGATGATTTAATTTACTTTAACAACAA
>JALBCR010002062.1:0-50438 GCA_030710515.1 Abscondita cerata
TATGTGTTGGTGGTATGTTGGTAGAATACGCGCAAAGTATATGTGCTGCTTTTAAAAAATCGGGAAATTTTATTTTTTTAAATTCTACTTCAACACCCCTGTATTTTTTTTAATGAAGCATTGTAGGAAAATTTTTTATAGAACAGACCCTCTCTAAAATTGTTCAAAAAACATGGGGTTTCATTTTTGGTCACCACTTATGAATCATCCTGTACATTAAAATCTGTCAAGGTGTCGCCGCCCTGGTGGGTGTTTGTCCGTCCGCACAGTTTTCAACTCGAGTTTGTCTCGTTTCATTACTGTAACGCTTACAGTTTTAACTCATATGCTTATCGCATTGTCAGTTTATTGTAACCCCTTCTACTGTAGGCGTGCGTAACATGCTGGCCCACCTAGTAACTATTACAACTAAAAAATATGATTTGATTTTGTTTTTAATTTTTTGTTAACATCGTTAAATAAAATTATGAAAACACACAATTATAATAAACTGAGAATGTTTTTGATTGAAGAAGATAATTTGGTTTCAAAAATTCCATAACTTAAACTGTAACTTATATGGTGTCCAACCAGGAATGGTACAAACTTCGTAAACCAATTCTAAGCTAAAACGATTCTCTGAATTTTTTTATATAGTGCTTTTTTTTGAGATACTGTGCTTCATGTTGTCAGTCCTACTGAGCCATAGGGTCATGATGTGGATCGGTTCTTTACATACTTACCATTCTCATATCTAGTGTATCGCAGTATTACCATGGATCAAAAACGATCCAATGAATTATTTAATTTAACGGGCCTATGTTGGCCACCACAGTCTCCAGATTTTAATCCATTTAATTTTTACTTTAGGGTCATGCGAAAACTCTGGTTTATCAGCAAGGGAAGCCAGCTAAAGAAAGAACTTATTGAAGGATAGAACAGTCATTTTGCCCAAATCAGGACAAATCTAGAAAATTGTAATTGGGAGAGGCAACTTAATCGAAAAATTGAAATGTGTTTTAGGTGTTGGTGGGGCACTTGAGAATCTTTTAATTAATTTATAAATCGTTAAAGAAGTTGAGTTTGTTAATCCATTGTAAATTTCTATCTTAGGTTTTCTCTTATTGTTAAGACCTATTAAGTTAATTTTAAGTACAAAAATATCAAGAACAACTCAGTAGAGTTGACACTTTAAAAGCACATCTCAAATAGGAAACCATTGAATTTTTAAGAGAACGGTTTCTTGAAACTTGGTAAATGTTATAATAGATTACGCTAATAATCTGACAAAGAGCATTATTCTATTTCTGCAACAAGGGAGGTGTTGGGGGAGAGGCAGAGGGGTTCTCACTTTGAAAAAAAATGGTGTGTAAAATGTCAAAAAACTCGTCACTATTTTCAGAAAAAGCAACAAGTAGCGAACAAAAAAGACCTCTTATTGCATTTCGCTAGAACGAACCGTTTTCGATAAAATCGAAAAAATGTTCAAAAGGTCGATACAATTTAGAAATGAACTGAAAATGCTCATGCCAAATTATTAGCAGTAATTTATTATGACATTTTGCCAAAACTTGTAGTTTTAGAAACCGTTTTCTAAAAAATTCTAAATTTTTCAACACTCTTATATCAAAAATGAGGCATTTTCAGACACATGTTTAAATAGACTTTACATCGTAGTTTCAACGTCAGAAACACGCATTAAAAATTCTGACCTCAAATTTAGAAAATATAATATATTAGATTCAAAGTTCCGTCGTAACTAAACTGTTTGCGCCCGTTCACAGAAAACACTTTATAACTCAAATTTTTGACATTGTTAGGTAATAATTCCCCATCTTATTTATAAGATGCGAAGTAGAAACTGGAGAAGTGTTTTTTGATTAAAGCAAATAGTTCGATTTCAAATTTCCGCCATAACTTAAACTGTATACGGTTGCACGCGTTCATCGAAAACAATTTATACATCAAAATGTACGGTATTCGAAACAAAGTTCATTAAATATCAGGGTGATATAGTGCTTGTGGTATGGTGTGATCCAGCTCTCGTAGGTCCAGTCTTAGTTTTATATCAGGAACATTCACGGTGGTATTTCATTTGGACCCTTACTAACTTACTAGGAATGCATACGTCAAGCAAGTGCATAAATTCCTCAAAACAGACACTACTAGGTCTTGTTATGGTTGGTCTCACTACATAAACGTTTCGAAGAGGGTAGAGACAATTATAATTTTGATGTTTATAATGTGACCGTATACCTGTCATGCAACCCACAGTTAGAATAGCCGTCTCACAATATAAGCTTTGACCGGACTGGTCGGAAAATCTCCTATACAATAGCGCAGTCCTAGGTGATGTACAGCGTCTTTAATGAACAACACCAGGTCATAATGGGGGTTCTGAGTCTACAGAAGTGAACGTAGCTAGTTTTTGTTTCAGAAAATGTAAAACCAAGATTTTTTCCGTTTGTAATTATCTTGTTTTATGAACTCCTGTAGGTTGCGTGTGATGGCACCTACAGCTTTTCCAGATAGCATGATAGTCAGGTCGTCTTATGGACTTCTAGGGCACACAGATCTACATCTGTAGCCAAATCGTTTACAGCGAGCAAACAACGTGTAACTGAGGGTGGTGACCCTTGTGGTACGCCATTTTTCAAAAAATCTGAGTAGTGGAGAGGTGGTTTCAATCTTACCCGAAATGCGGCGGTGTTATGAAACGAACTAACAACAACATGTTTCTGATTCTTAAGCTGTGCAGTTTTTGTAATATTCCGTATCTATGTCATGTCATATGCACCGTTTATGTCGAAGAACACGCAACCAGGTGCTCCCAATTTTGGAAAGCATCCTGGATATGATTTTTCTAATCAAACGAGTGGTCCATAGTCGATCTGTTTTTAAAGGTGATTAATTTATAGGTGGGTTGTTTTCGAATACGGTTGAAGACCCATTTTTTGCAGAATTGTCCGCTCTTGCACCTGCAGTTTTTTAATGCTTTTATCTGCAGCTTTTATAATTGCCTGAGTTATATGTTCCTAAACTTGCAGATTCTGGAGCAAACAACTGTTCCCGAAAACTGTTCAGTCCGCTTCATCAGTTTTCCATCTTGCTTTGACATATCTTACCGTGTTAAGCTTGTCAGTTTCTATGATAATCGGAAAGTGGCCACTGTTGTATAGAGTCATCTTCACAACCCACCACTTCAAAAGATACTGCCAGTGAGCACGATGTCAGTGCCAAGGTCAATGGCAGAGAAGTTGTTCGATTTCTCATTAAAGAATTGTGTCGGAGGCAGCTATTAAAGTAGCACTACTTCATCCCATTCTAGCTATTCCTGTAAGATACGGTTATTCTTATCATCGGTTGCTTAAAGAGCCCAACAGCGTGTTATGAGCGTTAAAATTACCGAAGTACTATGAAAAGGGGAGAAGAGAGTCGTCCAACCACTTGTTGAATATGTGTGATTTCCCAAATTCGGTCTAGTAAGTTATACCGAGGTTATCAAAAGTTTTAAATACATTACTGTCTTGAAAACCGCAAGATTAGCGGTATGAAACTTTGGGGAAGCTATGTATGACTATACTTCCGGACAAATTTTTTATTTTTTATAAAATTTTGATACGATGCTCCAATTACGAATAATTGATATCAACTTCTGATTTTCAAATGGCACCATACTAGTAGACTTGACATTTTAGATTCTTACATGAAATTATGTATGCAACGGTGAACATAAAAATTATTTATTATGTAAATGTTATAAAATATGATATAAAAAGTTCAGTTTGACCGTCAACGTGTATAGCTAGTGGGCGGGTAGGTACCTCTCTCTGCTTAAGTACTTGTTTGGAGAAAACGATAAGCAATAAGAGCTTTGTGTGGAATAGAATACTTAATCCTTTCTTAGCAGTGCAGTGGCGTATCTTTTATTTCTTTTATTTATTACTTTACGGATAGGTATACAATTTTTTACAAAAATAACGTTATACAACATTTGTTATTTTAATGAGAACTTACTGGTAATTAAACATTTACATTTGAAAAGTGGATAGGTATTTTCCTAGGTGCTATAGATAATAGAAGAAATGCAAAACTTGTTTAATTACCTAGTAGGTAATGTATTATTGTTAATTTGGTTAAATCTTTGGAATTTGTTTTCTTTTAATCAATTCATCATAATAGGCTCATTAACGGTTTCTTTACCTTTGTCTCTAATAGCACTTCTTTATTTGAGAATAATAAGTATGTTTGTAATACAAATAATTCACCTGCCCAATTACCTGGACAAAATCTCATATCGATAAGGTTCAGTTGGTATAGGTACTTAAAGTGCATTTAAGGAATTTTTATATTATACATTATGGTGTTACTGTGTTAAAAAGTACGTAACAGTTTTCGCATTTTTTAAATGGAACTCACTGAAGCGGATCGT
The DNA here is from genome assembly GCA_030710515.1 of Abscondita cerata. Classification (NCBI taxonomy): domain Eukaryota; kingdom Metazoa; phylum Arthropoda; class Insecta; order Coleoptera; family Lampyridae; genus Abscondita; species Abscondita cerata. The sequence goes on from JALBCR010002062.1 coordinate 4,412, forward strand.
ATTCGAAATTTTGATTATTTGGGTTACGGTGATCGAAGAAGAACGTATCTAGCTACCAGCATTTTCAATACAAATCATGTAGAAGGAAGTACCAATTACAAAATCTGCCGTTCAAAAAACGTATGCAAAATTTGTAGAACGTTATTTTTGTAAGAATTAATATGCCTATCCGTAAAAAAATAAATAAAGATACGCCACTGCAACTGCTAAGAAAGGATTCTATTCAACACACAAAAAGCTCTTATTGATTATTGTTTTCCCCAAAACAAGTACCACAGAGACATGTACCCGCCCACAATAATGTTGACGAATCAAACTGAACTTTTTATATCATGTTTTAATAACATTTATCATATTAAATAATTTTTATGTTTCGTTTACCGTACAGAATTTCATGTAGAATCTAAAAATGTCAGTCAACTAGTATGGTGCCATTTGAAAATCAGAAGTTGATATCATTACTCGTAATTGGAGCATCTTATCAAAATTTTATAAAGAATAAAAATGTCCGGAAATTTATGTCATACATACTTCTTCCCCAGTTCACCACCACTTCAATCACTTGCGGTTTTCAAGATATAAAACAGGTTTCCATACTTTTGGATAACCCTGTATATTCCACATACTACTGTCACCTTAACGGGTAGAATCAGTTCAACGACGACCCCTTAGGATTGCAGTATTTGAGTGCTATCTCAACGAAACCTAATGCTATTTTTTAAAGAGGATATAACCCCTCCACTTACTCGTTCATTGACTTCGTAGTCTCCCCTAACTACCGCATACTCTACTAAAAGTATGGTTGTCCAAGAACTCAAGTGAGTTTCGTATGGTACCTCCATTGGTTAAGGTGTTTTTGCAACAACATTTTTATAAAACAGTAGTTATGGACACATCATTTACAATTCCATTGTATTATTTTGTTAAAAGTCGAATTTTGTTTTTTGATGTGTGGTAGGTATGGAAAACATTTAATAAATATGTGTAAAATAAACAAATACTACACAGATAAATAAATATCATATCTAAAAAAATATCACAAGTAAGTATCATGAGATAAATATCACAGCTCTAATCGTTATCATTTTGATTTGGAATAACCGTGAGGATTTTCCTTTAGGCCACTCTTTCTTTTGTTTCCCTTACGAGTTAGCTTTCTCCACAGCCTCTTTATCTATAAGAGGTAATTGATGTTATGCTAGGAATGGAGAGAAGTCTCCCTTCGTGTCGCTTTTGTGTATGTTCAGAAACTACACTACTTTTTTCAATCACCTGCCGATTATCCTCTTCAACGTCTGTTGAAGAAACCTGCAATATCGACCGTAACACGTGCACTTACACTGACTGTATCTAACAGGTTCTTTAACTACCAAACATGACCTAAATGCTTCAACCAATGATGGTATTAATTCCTTCATCAATGATTGGTGTAGATGTACCTTTAGCATATGAAACGTTTGGCGACAGGTACAATTTAAAAAATCCCTGCAGTTAATCACACCTTTAGAAGTATTAAGGGTTTTATGTGCAGTTACTTCTACTTAAACTTCTAACCTAGTTGTTCTTAATAATTTATTTGACTGTGCCGCTGATACTGTTTCCACCATCAACCCTTCTCTGACCTTCATAATATTTTTCAATTCTCCAACTAATTCGTATAAAGTTTTCTGTATTAGAAAGGGAGCCTCTTTAAAGAAATCTCCTCCCTTCTTCTTCACGATCAAGAACCGGGAAGATACCACCTTTCCTTGATTCGTAATATTGCGTGAATTTTTTAGTGGACTTACATCTACGTCCATATTATCACCGTGTTTGTCAACATTGGAGTGACAACCCGCGTTAGAGGTAGCTCTACCCTCTAACGCATCCGTAAATTAACATTGCTTGTGTCCATGATTGCATTTTTCAGCTTCTGCCAGCTTACAGAGAGGCAACGGTCCAGTTTGACAGAGCCCTGATGTACCGGCAACTTATTGCCGGTAATATCAAACTAGGGAGGTGTTCCTGGCCTACTGAAGAGCTCGAACCCCGGGTTTCACTAAGCCCGTACCTGCTGGACAAGGAGGCCCTTGGAGTATTATTATTATATTATTATTATTATTATTATTATTATTATTATTATTATTATTATTTTCCCCAATTAGGACTACCTTACAATATATTCTCTTATGTATGAAATAATCTGGTCAATATGTATTTACTTTGCCAATATGTAAAATACGCAACAATTGAGATAAAAAAAACAAATTAACATATTCTGAACAATTAATTTTACCAAAATCATTTATGTGAAAAAAATATACTTTTTCGAGTTATAAAATATTTTCTTTGAGCGCCCGCAAACGATATACAGTTTAAGCCATGGCGGAACTTTGAAATCAAATAATTGCTTTTACACAAAACTCCTTTCCAGTTATTGAATATAGAGTTTTTATAATTGCACCCTAACGATGTTAACAAAAAATTAGAAAAACATACTTTTTGAGTTACAAAATATTTTCAGTGATGCGCGCAAACCACTCCTTTACTTTAGTGATATTGTGTTTGTCTAACGATGTTAAAAGATAATCCAAAAAAAATACTTTTGAGAAATAACTGCTACGACATCTAGTGTGGCCGCCTTGTGCTCTCGTCACACTTCCGAGAAAACTAATTTGCATTAGAGAAATATCGACAGATGTGAGCAGTTACTAAAGTTAATTCTACGATTATTATAGCCAACTAAGTGTTGGCAAAAATAATAATCTCGGAATTGCCTGCTAGAGATTGTACAATAACAAACAAACACCCTAAATCACTCAACAGCTGTTTCGTCCTTTTGGGACTCTTTTTTTCTACCAAAAAAAGCATTAAATGATTATTTTTATGGTATTCTTGTATAGTTTCAAAAGGGAGAAAAAATTCACACACCTAAAACTATATATTTTTCACTTTTTCCTCTTTCTCATATTTATTATTTAAAACTTTATTTCCGGTTGATTTTTTCTAAACAAATAAGAACTCCTGTATTTTTCGTAGGATCAATAATTTTTGAGAATAATAATGTAATTGTTACATCATATGAATCACGTAGTTTTAGAATTTATCTAGGAAATAATGAATCATAAATTATTAAACAAAAATTCAAACCAAATATTTGGAAATGGCCACCTTCAGCCTTATTATGCATGACTCTAGACATGGAAATATGAAAAAGGAAAAAAGTTTAAAAAAAACAAATTTTGGAAGTGGCGTTTCTCCCTCTTGGAAACCATAGAAAAATATTCGTTTAATGCTTTTATGCCAGAAATGTTTGCTTATTTTAAATATTGTAACTTTTATTTGTTTTCATTAAAAAAATTAAAAAACTGTTTTATTGTTGCCATCTTTAAGGGCTCTAACTAAGCAAAGGGTTGCTCATATAAATTTTTTATGTAAAGACCCACATTAATTTTAGACCGGGGGAGAATCTACCACTTACATTTTCTCACTTATTTATTTACACCCTCGTACACAGAGTGTTGCTATATTCGACCGACAACGCTCTACCCCAGAGAGGTCTTGTATGTGGGTGAATTTGGGCGCAGGAACATGAACTCTTAAACGGCTTAGTTGGTGAGATATAGGGTGTTGAAAGTTTAAATAAAAATTAAAAATTGCAATAAATGAAAAATGTCTTTAAAATTTTATCTCTAATGTTTCTATGTCAAAATTCCCGCAATTTACAGAGACCTCTCTGGGTCTGTTGTCAGTCGAAGTATAGCAACACCCTGTATATATGACTCGAGATAACCTCAAATAATCAAACAAAATCTTAGCAGCGACGTTTCTAAATTGAAGATGCTCTCCTCGGCTAGCCACACAGGAGTGGGATTGGTTCCAATAAAAATAAGAATAATTATAGTTATAAAAATAAGAAAAGGGCGCCACGCAACAAAGTTTTTTTAAATGGGTGGTTGCGACACCCAACACCTGAGTTTTTAAAGATAATAGGGGTATGATACACTGGTATTAATAGCAAAATCAAATTAATTGGTTATAACATAAATAAATAAAACTAAAACAAACTAAAATTTCTGTATGTTGTTGGTCAACCACATCAGTAACATATCGTTACCTGTTCTGGTTAAACCAAAATATAGCATGCAAATTAATTATCGTTGGATGGTGTATTTCCTCCTCGACTAACAGGCTGATTGAAAATTTAAGCCTTCTTATCGGAGAGGCAAATCAAACCTACACTTCACGGTGTAATCATTTACAAATTTTTGCTGAATATAAAATTTAAACAAATATAGGGTATTTTGTTTAAAATAACTGAAAGTGATATTTAACTTCCGGTATAACCAAAAGCTGTACAGTGACCATATTATTTTTGAAAGAGCATAGTTTTTTATGTGAGATCTACAAATTTGCAAAAAAATCAAATTGATTTAATCTCCATATAGGTATAATGGCCGCCTTACGTGGGACACGGTGGATATTAGAATCAAAACAAAACAACATTCACATTATTTATGTACTAAAAAAGTAACCATGATAATTCATAGAAAATATGATTAATAATAATTAATTAATTAAAGAAGTAGTAGTAAAAGTGTATTTACTTATTAAGACAATACAAAACTTTTATGTAATCTTGCGATAGCGTTTTAAGTTTTAGAAAATAATAATACAATTTTTTCTTTAAACAAAAATCTTAATGAAACAATAACAAATTTAAATTAATTTATTCCTAACACAAACAACTAAAAAATTCTTATGTTTGAATTAATGAAAAATAAATAATTAAAGTAGAATTTGTTTCCGCTAACTCGTATAATTAAGAAAAAAACGTATAAATAAATAATATATTCTTGAGTTGAGAACACTTCTTATATTAAATTAAAAAATTTGATCAATATTTTCAATCTAAAAATCGCCAGTTTTGTATTATAGTTAAACAATAAAAAAGGTCTTTATCATGTAGGTATGATCTTATACAGATCAGGTTCCTCGTTCCTACCCTGTGAACTCAACAAAAACAGAATAAAGAGTATTTCCTATCGGTGAAATCTTCAACAAACTACGAATAGAAAAAAATACACGAGTTTCATTCAAAAGTCAATGCGATTTGTTATGTATACTGTATCTACAATTTTTCTCGCAAATTCTTATTGTTATACCACATTATTTCAAAACCTTCATAAATTAAGCACTTTGTTCCAGATTTGACACGGATTATTATCCAATTTAAAAGTCTCCATCGCCCCTCTTTCATCAAATGTGTTACCTTAAGGCCACACGTTTCAGTCATATGGCATCGAAAAAAAAAACACAGAAAAAACTTCCTTTACAAATTCATTAAGGTATTTTTTCCAGAAATTAGATAAAAATACATGGTACAATACATTGATTGATGTACGTGTGTATAAAAACATAATATTTTATATATAACGTTGCAGTGTTGCTTTCTGAAACCGAAATAATAGCGTAGCCAGTTGTTTTGTGATCTTTAGCGTATTTATTTCACTTCAAGTTCACATTCTTCCCACATTGAATATTCAAATCAATCGTTTAATTTATTTATATTTTAATATTTCTTGTACTTAGTAGTATAAGTATAAGTAAATTGTGATAGTTCAAACGAACAAATATAAACATGATAAAACAAAATTTATGTAGTAAACTATTGCATAGGCAACTCACATTACTGAAAAATATCAAAATTACTTAATTTTACTCTTGTGGAAGATAATGAGTTAAGGGTTATTCTACGATTTCAAATTTAAACATTTTAACATCACATTTTTACTCACATCTTATAAATAAGATCGGATTATGTAATTCCAAACCCAAAATTTTAACAACACCTCTTTTTTTCACGTTTTTCGACGAGTGGGGATTAGTACCGCCAGTCAGATTTTATAAACTTTGCATATGTGTCTGTTATAGTGCAAACTTAATTAGATTTTTGAACATAATCTATCAAACCAAAATGACCGTTGACTTACATAGATTTGGAAATCGTGGAATAATTACAAACATATTTGTTTTACACATTTTTTCTTAAAATAAGAGTTGATTATTATTTAACTATACATCTTTTGTTTTAAACTATTTTCGATCCAATAAGTATTAATTGCTGAGATATGACTATCGCGAGACACTAATTGTTTTAGCAATATTTCCACCAATATTTATTATTCAAAAAGTTATGGATAAAGTCTTGTAAATTTGATTACTTATAACTTTTGCGTGAACTGGTTTTTTCTAAAAAGTAATTTTTACTTTTCTTTGTGTAGAGAAACGTGCGCGCGCGATATCTCGTTTTTTCCCCACGTAGCATGTAGTTTTTGTATAATAGCTTACACTTAGATACATTTAACAATTGTTAGTCATGTATAATTTGCTTCACGATGCTTATTTTCTTCTTTCTTCTTAATTAATAAAGAATCCATTTTTCTATCAGGTATTAAGTTGCGATGATGTTAGACGTTTGTTTTATTTTTTCGAAGTACCATATAGTCGTACAGTTTTGATACTCTTTTACCACGTTTGTTAATATCAGAACGATGTAGTTCTGTGTGAAACGCTTATTTTATATTTGCAATTTGAGGTAGTAGATTGTTTGCAAACGATGGTAGGTAGCGTCCTCTCGCGGTACATAGCAATGTATAAATCTACAAGTACAATGAAATTTGCAGAAATCTTTAAGATAATCTGCATTGATGTAGTAATTTGTGTAGACTTGTCATTCGACCTACCTAAATTATAAACGCAATAAGGTGAAACATGTGTTGAATACTTTTGTTAATTGTTTGAATTATAAGACCATGTTAATGTTACAATTTTGTTAATCAATTAATTCATTTTGGTGTATTCTTTTTCAATATATAATAGATACCATTTATACAGTCCAATGAATAAAATTAAACAAGCCAAAACCACATGAACAATTTACCAGAAAAATATCAATATCAAAAGAAATTATTAGTAAATTATATCCGGTTAACTTGAGAGGAATACGTACTAGCAGTATGCCATCGCTAAATCGTGCACTACAAGTAAGTATTCTAATGCGTCCGTGTTCTTAAAAGTACGTATAAAATTGTTACTAGAATTGTTTGATTTAAGTGCGATAGATATGAGAAGGGACTTTGTCGTGGTAGAATTTTAATTTTGTACTTTTAAATTAAAATTATAGTTTAAATATGCTTATAAAATGTAGAAATGCAAACATAAAAAAACAAAAAGTTAGCTTACTTTGAAAAAAAATGATACTACAGCGACAAAGCCCCAAGTTTTGTCTTTCACTTAAAGCTTTATTAAGTTTTACTTCGAACATTCGAAAAAAAAATTAAAATCATATCCTTGCAAAGTGCGCAACCATAGCTTAGAAAATTCAAGTAGACTGCTAGTAGGCCATGCAGATCATGTCGGCCAAATCTCTCATTTGTGACATTCATTTTCCGGATCTTCAAGAAACCGAATCTAAAGGTTACTCACGTTTTCTATTTTGCGATTAACTACTTGAATGGAGTTACACATTTGCCGAACAGACGGATATGCACTGTTAGTGTTGGGCTTTTGCAGTGGCAATTGTTGAAAGCGTGATGGTTTTACGTAGAAGGGTTCCCAAATCGGATTGACATGATCGCATAGTCTACTAGCAGTCTGACTGAATAACAAAATACTTTGAACACATTTACATTAAATATGCTCAGGTTGTTTATTGATTTTTAGCTATTCGACTGTTTTTGAGTTAGGTAACGTAATGATAGTATTTCCCAAAGCGAATGATCAATGCGTGACGATATACAATTTGATCAGGAATTATGTACGGTAATTTCTAGAATCTCATCGTTCGTCCAAAAAATAAAGTTACTGCTTTTCTAAAATTAAGCAATAAAAGGGAAATACATCCCACTTTAAAGAGATAGATTAGAAAACCTTACTTTTCAAAATATCCTTCCAAACGGTTTTGATGACGGAGTGACAAATTTGGTGAATGATTGTAGACTTTAGTATAATCAATTTTTATGTATTACCACCTACCTCATCTCATATGAATGATGGTAAGGTTAGTTTTAGAGGGAGTAAGTGAGGTTATTATGTCATATATTTATAAATTTCTAATTATTTCAAACATTGTTTCCTAGACTTTTCAACGGAAAAAAGATACTATTGTAACAATTCGATGGAGATGGCCGTTTTCTTAAGAAGGCATACCTTGTATGTGTAATCATTACATTTCTGCCACACATTAGGACAAAAATAAAAAAATTGCCAAAGAGACGTTTTTAACAATTTTTACTGTGGATTACAAATACAAGTGTCAATAAAATGATTTAATTGTTTTTAGAGTGTCAATTCCAAAAGTCTACTTGATGTATTGCAGAAATGTAACGATTACACATGTACACCTTTGAGTTGAAATAAATCGAAAACGATGATATAGAAATTGTTTTTGCGTAGAAAAGTCTAAGGAAACAATTTTTAAAGTAGTCTTTTAAAATAACTAAAAATTTAAAAAATTGTTACCTCTACAATTACCCTGTATTCATATGGGATGAGGTATGTGCTAACATGATATTAATTATCTTAATGTTTTATAATCATTCCCAAAATTTAAACTCTGTCATCAAAACCGTATAGAAGATATTTAAAAAATAAGGTTTTTAATTTAGTCCTTTGAAGAGGTGGTGTCTCTCTTATTATTCAGTTTTAGAAAAGAGTATACATAAAGAGTGCCCTTATTCTTAGACGTACTATCAGCTCTAGACATTAATGTACATAATGAGGTTACCTTAGACTTCATTTCCCCAAAGCAAAAAAAAATTATATAGAAGAAAATTTCCTTGACTAATATTCTAAGCTAAAATGATTCTCTGACGTTTTCATATAGGCTTCTTTTTCGAGAAATTGCGCTTTAAAGTTGTCAACCCGACTGGGTTATGTTTTTGTACTTAAAATTAATTTAATAGGTCGAAACAATAAGAAAAAGACCTAGGATAGCAATTTACAATAAAATTAATTAACAAGAGTCTCAACGTGTTCCCCACCAACCGCTATACACATTTCAATTCTTCGATTAAGTTGCCCCACACAATTATAATTTTCCAGATATAGTCCTGATTTGGGCAAATGACTGTTTGTTTTTTCAATAAGTTCTTCTCTTGTAGCTGGCTTCTCTTGCTGATAAACTAGAGTTTTCGCATGACTCCAAAAGCTAAAAATTCAATGTAGATTAAAATCTGAAGTTTCCATTACAAAATCCATAAATAAACATCATATCGGCGTATTCTTCATTACTGTACTTAAACGGCATGATGAATTCGTTATTGGAAAGGTAATTAACGCAACTCGTGGAAAAATATCAAACATAATTAGTGTCATGATTGTTTCAGGCTCACCAGAGTTGTTACCAGGATTACAAAATTAAAATAATTCATTGGATCGTTTTTAGAATCTATGGTAATACTGTGCTCTATACTACATATGACAATGGTAAGTATATAGAGAACTTAATAATATCATGACCATGACCCAATAGAAGTTGCAACATTAAAGCGCAATATCTCGAAAAGGAAGCCCTAATATGAAAAAAACTTGAGAGAATCATTTTAGCTTACAATTGGTCAAGGAACACTTCTACAAAGTTCGGATCTTTTCTGGTTGGACACCCTGTATAAATAAGGTGGAGTTTTTGTCGTTAAAATTTTTGGCTTAAGCAAATTGCATGTAAAAGTCGTTTTTTTCATATCTAGCCATTAAACTTGTTTCAAAGTATTCCAAATTCTGTCACATTATCTATTTAAAGGGCGGATGTTTCGACTTAAGAAAGTGTTACTCAAATAATATTAAAATTTTGAATAGTATCAGAGATTTTGCTTCCTCTAATAAGAGATTTAAATTTGTTTCACAGGATCGAGCTAACATGGTGTTCTTTAACAGATTCGTTCATTTACATTATCGATTTACCAGAGAATCAAGTTTTACTAAACGAGTTATTTTATTAGTTATAGCTAGGATATACCTATGATCCTTTAGATGTATTTTCTCTCTGTTCTCACAAAACTACTTGTATGCAACGATTACGGACCGAGAAACTTTCATGGGATACTCATTACCAGATCATTTATTAATAGACATGTTATAAATTAAAATGCAAAACAAATAGAGCTAAATTGAAGCGTTGTTGTAACAGGCGACATAAATATTCTTCTTTATGGTAAAGAGTGAGGTTGTTTCTATAAAATCTTTATTAACTATCCCTAAGTTAGAGTCATCGGCTGCTTTACTATTAGCAAGATTAGCAGATAAAGTTACAAACTCACTACACATTTTTCCAAAAAGTGTTTTTGCCTATATTCCACTATAACTTTAGGTTGGATTTGTACAAATCCTAATTTATTAAAGATTTTTGTTGGAAACCGTATGTCGGAGATACAAGCATTATTTATTTACTTATTCGTATGGTATATTTTGAATATTGTATTGTGATGTAAGTGTTATGTACGGTGCCCCAGAAGATCAGTATAAACCCGTATAGTGTGGTGACAAAACCGTGTCCAATAGTGGCAAAGCATTTGCTTTAAGATTTAGAAAAACCACTAAAACCTAAACATGCCAAACCTTACCCACCTTAGTATTCATATGTAATAATATTAATTAAGTGTGTAAACATTATAGAAGGTAAATAAGAACACAAAATATAACAGCACGGCCATTGCATGACGACATATAATAGACCGGTCCAAGCTCCAGTCACGACAATAACAAAGAAATAGTAGGTTAAAGAAATAGCAAACAAAAATTGTGGAAAACAGATAATCAGGACAAGAATACAAAATATTGCTGTCCTTCAGATTCGTAAGCCATAATATAGCTTCATCCGTTAAATTATGAATGTTTGGAAACCCTCCTTTAATCTTCGTTAATTGACAATCCCCTACAAGCATTAACCAATGAAGATGAGCAATCATGTTTCTAGATGTCTTTTTCCTTTAGTGGTGGTATGGACCTCTTGGGCTCCAACTAAATGAATCAGAATGGCTAAGTTTGCAGTACAAATTGGAAAGTTTGCTTAAACTCAAACATCTTATAATTGTCTCCATAATAACAAAAGTTTCAAAAGATTCAATTTTTTAATTTGAAAAGTTTTCCAATTTCACTCAAATGCAAAGATGTATGGCACATACAATGAGGTTTAAAATTAATTGTTTAATTGCTAAAATTAAAAAGGTGGTTGGATATCTTGCAATTCCAGAACTTAATTTAGCAACAAAAACACTTGTTAAGGAAAGTCAGTTAGAATTTTTTAACAATGAAATAGATAGTTAACTATATATTTTAGATTGAAAAAGCAAGTTATTTAGTTTAAACGCTTGTCTTGATAACGATCGCATTTTGAGAGTAGGTTGGAATTAAAAAAATCAAATTTTTCCTTAGAAAGAAAATCCCCTATTATTTATTATTTTGTAGAACTTCTGTTTAAGCAAGTGTATCTATACATTGTAGGCCTGTCTAACATTAGATCAATACTGGCCTGTTGGAGGTCGTAACTTGGCTCGATTTACTGTAAAGAAATGTATTCTATGTTAGATTTAATCTTTTCTATTGTACAACTCATTATGGGACATTTACCTAGATGACGCACTATACCATTTAATCCTTTTTTCCGTATCGTGATTAGATTATGCAGGTCTTCTTATGCTAAGGGATAAAAAGTGTTGAGGAACTAAACTAATCAAGTGTTGGGTAGACCTATTTATATGTTTCCAACCAAAACTCTTCCTTGGAACTCATATCGAGTCTATCAACCGACGCTTTTTTATTAGCTTTACGTAGGTTTGCAACCGACTAAACTATTTTGTCGGCGTTCAAAGAAAGCTCACAAAATTAATAAAAACAATAAAGGTCAAATTTCTTCTTCTGCTGTTTTAGAACAAATTGATTAGCAATTCATTGCTCCATATTCTCCACATTTTGGTGGTATCTGGGAGGCCGGAGTGAAAAGTATTAGTTAATTTTACGTATGAGAAATTTGCGATAGCATTAGTACAGGTAGAAGTGGTACTGAATTCTAGACCACTTTGTTCATTTTCATCCATTCTTGACAACATTATGTCTTTAACCCCGGTAATTATACAGGGTGAGGCACTACCAACGAATTATTCTGTAGCATTCAAACGACAAATAATATTCGAAATCTCAAGGCATTACATATATCGAGATTATTTGAGACCAAATTTTAAAAATATTTTGTACTGTACAGGGTGCTTCAGAAACAAGTACCATATCAAAGTTGTGTTATTTTTAAATGGAACACTCTGTATTTTTCTATTTTTGAATTGTAATGATAAAAATAGTGTATGATTTTAACATATTCCTATACCAACTTACTTCCGTTTTGAGATAAATCGATTTTACCTAATTTGCAGAGCTTCCAAAAAAATGCAATAACTTCAAGATAAATAAGAACAAGCAACTTTAGTTTACACCACCTTACTAAGAGCCTTCAACATCTCTTTTGCAATATTTACTATTATGTTATGATGTACAGGGTGTTTTTAATACTACCGCATAACACTAACGACTTAAAACTTAAATAACTTGCTTAACTTAAATTGAACACCCTGCATTTCTGGAGCCTGTTGTAAGTTGAAACTAATTACCTTTTAGTCGGTATTAAGGTTTCTAACCCCTAACTCTGATAGTTTTCAAAATATTTAAAATTTGCTAGTTAACAATTTGCGATTTACTGAAATCTACGTTACCTGTGATATAACCTTACAACATAAGTGAAATGTGTGTCTAACGACATCTCGTGTAGTCAAAGACCGAACTTAAGTATACACCTCTGAAGAGCTCATAATAAGAGCGAAATGAGCATCAGGTGTTCTTTCGTGCGTGTATGCTACTGTACAGAAATACTTGACTTTATCGACTCTAGTGTTTATTGCATTCTAAGTTATCGCTTTGATAACGATTTGCATTTATAACATTCAACCATCGTTACAGTTATCTGTTGCAATTGCTTAGTTTCTTAAAATGAACATTATCTCGCAACTTTTTATTGTATAGATCAATTCAGTTTTAAATATTTATTTTAAAAATATTTATTTTTTGTCAGAAAAAATAAATAAATAAGATATGGTTATTATGACTAGTACACCAGGGTCTAAAAGTCGGCCAAATCACGCTCACCGGTCACAATTTACTAATGTTTAACAACAGCAACCGTTATTTAGTACATCAAAAATTGGCCACACTCTAAACATCGATAAACTTTAACCTGTTAACTAAGACTGTGCTACATATCGCTCTAGTAGGGTACGATAATTTCTAAAACCATTATTTTATAGTTAAAGTTGCCAATATTTACATTGTAATCGATTTTTGCTGTAACAAATAATGGTGTTGTTGTTTATGACCCGTGGGCGTGATTCGACTGACTAGAGCCCGAATAAGTCATGAGCACATTTCTGTTATTTTGTTTTAAAAAAATTTTTAAGGTTAATATTTAAATCTTAATGGTTTATACATTAAAAATGGTTGCAAGATAAAGTTCATTTTACGAATATCTCACAGGTAACTTAAATTAAAGTATATCGAAAATTGTTAACTAGCAAATTTTACAATATCTAGAAAACTATCAGAGTTAGAGGTTGGTAACCCTAATACCGAATTCAAGCTTTCAACAGGCTACACAAATACAGGGTGTTCCATTTAAGTTAAGCAAGTCGTTTAAGTTTTAAGTGGTTAGTGTTATGCGGTAGTATTAAAACACCTTGTACTTCATAACATTTTTATGTTAAGCATTATCAAAAATGATGCTCAAAGCTCTTTGTAGGGTAGTGTAAGACAAAGTTGCTTGTTCTTATTTATTTTGAAGTTATTGTATTTTTTGAAGGGTCTGGAAATCAAGTAAAATCGATTTATCTCTTAAACGGAAGTAAGTAGGTATAGGAACATGTTAACAAACATACATTATATTTTATGGTACAATTCAAAAATAGAAGAAAATACAGGGTAATATATTTAAAATAATCGAGCTATGATATGGTGCGTGTTTCTGGAGCACCCTGTACTTCCAAAATATTTTAAAATTTGGTCCCAAATAATCTCGATATATGTATGCTTTAAGATATCTTATATTATTTCTCGTTTTTATGCTACCGAATAATTCGTTTGTAGTGCCCCACCCTGTATATTCAATGCCCCGGTTCACTTTCTAATGGATAGCAATTTCTACCGAAGATTTTATTGAAACTCCCATAAATTGAGTAAATCGTTTCCAATTGACTCAAAAGGTTATACAACATTTTTGAAAAGATTTGTATATTATCAAGGGTGATGCAAACACCCGACTGAGTGAAACGCCTAGGGCGAATAGTGCGTTTAGTAGGTTATTGTGAAGTCAAATAGGTCGCTTGAATTGTCTTTCCTGATCGTCCGCATTTGTACATTGTGACTGAGGAAATGCTGACAGTGTTTGTTTACATTCCGCATTCTTTGAAATATGTTTCCTTATACTGAAATTATGCAGATATTATGAGGTTGAAGTTGGTAAACCCATAAGGGGAAGCACAAAATGGTGTTATCAAGCGTAGTTTTAATTAGCTATATGTGTTGCCCATTGAAATATTATGATTTCAAGGCAGGGTATGTTCACGCCGAATATTTTTTGTGAACTGTTTCAATTATACGATCGTGTTTTTATATCGCGTAACCATATTAATGTTACAATTTTCATTAATCAATTCATTTCTCATTTTTTTTTGAGTTTTTTTTAATCTATTAAACATTACCAGTTACTATTTATACGGTCAACAAATTATATTAAACAAGCAAAAAACAACATGTATGAAAATCTGATCAGACTGTTTATTTCTTGGCATCTTTTATTTCAATTAGTAAATTATGTTTATGCAAACAAAATTCCTGTCTTTGAAGAATAACGTCAAGTATATTAATGATTATGAAATATATATAAAAAAGTTTTACATTTTCTATAACTTCTACTTGAAAATAAACATGGACTAACGCTGAAAATGTTCGCACATAAACCCAAAACCCTTCTGTGGACAAATTTGCCAAAAAATACTTCTGGTGGACAAATCTCCGAAAATGCTTCTGTGGACAAAACACCAAAATGCTTGTGTAGACAAATTGCCGAAAAGCTTCTGTGGAGTACAGTATTTTTAGTTCGGACGAAAGACGTTATCCCAAAACCGTGAGTCCGAAACAGACGTTCGCTTAAAAGCTGTTAAATGTCTAGTAGTATGCTCTATACTTCTAAGGAAAGCAACTTAAATTGATTAAATAGTTATTTGTTCAACAAGTAAGGAAAGCGATTCTTTTTCTCACTCCAGCTCGCTACGCTCGTGAGGTATTAGAGTGAGAGTGGAAAAGACTTTCCTCATGTGTTAGACACAACATTTTTTTCACGACACGGCAAAATACAAACCTTTTGTGCAATTATACGTGAAAAAAAAGTTTGCTTTTAGCTGATGAAGCTATACTGGCTTTACGAATCTGAAGGACATCTGAAGTTCAACAATATTTTGTATTCTCTGTTCTGGATTATCTGTTTTTCCATTATATTTTTTGTCATTTCTTTTTAACCTACTATTTTTTCGTCATTGTCGTGACTGGCGCTTGGACCGGTCTATTATGTGTCGTCATGCAATGGCTGTGATGTTATGTTTTATATTCTTATTTACCTTCTATAATGTTTACACACTTAATTAATATTATTACATATGAATACTATGTTTAGGTTTTAGTGGTTTTCTTTAAACATTGACGCAAATGCTTTGGCAAGACAAACCAATCCACAATTACACACGGTTTCGTCACCACACTATACAGGTTTATCCTGATCTTCTGGGGCACCATACATAACAATTACATCACAATACAATATTTAAAATGTACCATACGAATAAATAAGTAAATAAATAAATAGCGAGTGTAATTTTTAAAAGAAAATTGTAATAACTGTAACCTACCAACCAACGTCGTTTAACCCCGATCACATAAAAACAACTTAAGTTCGATTGTCTACATAAGCGTTTTTGAGATATTGTCTACAGAAGTATTTTCAGCGATTTGTCCACCAATTTGGCGTTTTTCCATTCGGCGGTTTGTCTATTCGGTCATTTGTCCGGGCCCCACTACTACTGAGTTAACGACGTTTAATCTAAAAAACCGAGGTGCTGAACACTTTTAACTGTATCAAAAAAGATTACGCAATTTTGTATATTTGCTTAGTACACGTCTGCTAGAGTAATTCAGCATATACTAAGAAACTTTATTTATTTGACTGTAACGGCATGTGTGTAATAGGTGCAAAGCGCTATCTAAGCGATAGCTTTAATGCTTGTAACACACGTTGCCGATAAGCCAAGATAACTTGTACAGAAGTACACACGCAACAAAAGAACACCTGATGTAAAGCATTTCGCTCTTATTGTGAGCTCATCAGAGATGTATACTTGAGTGGTATACGACTGTACAAGACATTGTACATCAAAAGCTATTGCTTAGATAGGGCTTTGCACTTTAACACACACATGCCGTTACAGTTAATCTGTTGGCATTTTTTCTTAGTTTATACTGTTCATACGTGTCAATGTTTACACGAGATGTCGCAAGACACATATATTTACTTTTATTTATTTGCTCCAGCTAGAAGCAGAAAGCATAAATCATCTCTCGCCACTGACTAAGACCCAAAGGAGTACCAACCCAGCAACTCTGTTCTACACTGATCTTTCCATTTGTATTTAATATCATTATATCCGTGAACCATTACTGCTCCGTAAACAATCTCACAGTTGTTACAAACAGAGCCAAATTTGCATTTGTTACTAGAAAGGTTGATTCAAAAGACCCAAGAAAGGGAAGAAATTTTAAGGTCTTTAGCGACTTAGTTCTGTGACTTGATCGTATGTTGTTCAATTTATTTGCGTCTTTCACCGTTGCATCTAAAACCATGAAAAGGGCGTGTTGGGTGGATCGATGAAATATAACTTGGTTCAACACTCGCGAAGAACTTGCAATTAAAAGATGAAGTTTAAAAATCTGCAGTAAAATTAAACGATCTTTAAATTTTTTAAAACACCATGTAAAGTAATTATGAATTAAAAGTTGAAAATCTAGAGTCTTGGTCTCAGTCGTTCCAAAAGATAAATACAGAAATACTTTGTAACAACTTATATCTAAGAGTTCTCTCAGGCCCTTATCTATTTGTGAGTCTGGTTTGAGACTGTTTTCAAAATTAATTTGTCTCAAATGAATACTTGTGTTAAGATTGGATGCGTTTGTTAACTACGTAAGCGTGATGTCCCTGTTGCGTATCGGTAGACGTTAAAAATTGGACAGCAGGTGTTATTTTAAAATATGTAGAAACCGTTACTCAGAGAAACAGGAAGAAAGTATCTTCATAGTTGCTTATTTTAACGCTCATTCCATTTTAATAAATAATAATAATTTAATAAATCTTTCAAACATTTTGTTTCGGTGGACAGAGCATCTTCAAACTTAAATAAAATGAATGAAAGGTAAATGATAACAGTTGTAGAATATTGTTTTTGGTTCCAACAGACGAAACAAAAGCCTACAACACAATTCTGAACTTATGGTCAAAAATAATTTGAATAATCATGGCAATGCAGCACAAACTGGCATGTTTGGCAATATGCCACTATATCATCAATACAGTTGGCTGTAAGGTAGAGACGTAATATCGATGTAAATAAAAGCCATTCTTAAAATCTACTTCGTAAAGATTTTCAACGGTACAGAGTGTCCTATTTTAAGCGATGACATAATACTTTTTTAACGGAACACCCATTATCTTTGTTGTGTAAATTTAATAAACAGCGGTGAAAACAACATATCAATAGTTCGAGACGCGGTTTTCGAAAAAACATGTTAATTTATTAAAACCCAAACGACCCATATTGCCCTATTTGGCGAATAAAGTAGTAATTAAAATTGTTTTTACACTATTAAATATTTTAAAAAAACTAGGTGGTTTAGACTATTATACCTTAGGTAAAAATGCTAGCAAAGGCGAAATAAAATATGTCATTTTATTTGAAAAAAATGATTTATAAGGCTTTGTGTTTTAAAACGTTTGCAAACAAGCCGTAACACCAATATCTAAATTTATAACATCATCACTGGATTGGCATCACTGACAAAGAATCAAAAATAATTAGATGTCTATGTAAAGACTGGGAAGCTGCTGCAAAACACCTTGACATCGTTTAAAAATGGACGCCCTGTATAGTTAAAAATAATTTTGCAAAGTAAATCTATTCAAACCAAAGATATGATTTGCATAAACTTTGTTTATCTATGTCCAACCGGCGAGTCTCTAGGAAAAAAGAACCCACTAATGTAGGACCCTATTAGCGGAAAATCTCTAGACTAACAGCAAATTTGTGACTAGTGTGTACTTTGATTTATCTAAAGCATTTGACATTATCAATCACAATAGATAGTGTGAGTCTGGACCTGATTAATAATAATTAATATCTGGTCGCAAACAAACTGTGTCTATTCATGCTAACGTTTATATTGTCTATTCTGATAAGAGTACCACAGAGTTTTATTTTGGGACTACTTTTATTTTTCTTATATTGTAGTGATTTGGGTGTAATACAGCCATACCTTCCTCTGGAAGTATGCTGACGATACTTCGACTGAAATACGGGCCACAGCATAGAGGAATTATCTTTTTTTTTCTAGAAATATATGTTGCGTTGAAGGTGAAATGGTGGTATAATTCTACCATCCTTAAATTAAATAGAGAGATAAGTGGTCTGATGAATTATTAACTGAATGGATGGCAAGAAAGCTTGTATGCACTGTTAGATGGTGAAATGCATGTCTTGCGGCATCTTGTGTAATAAACACACGTATAAATAGTACAAACTAAGTAATGCCAACAGATAACTGTAACGACGATTGAATGTTTAAATGCAAATCGTTATCTAAGCGATAACTTAGAATGCATATCACACTCTCGCCGATAAAGCCAAGTATTTCTGTACAGCAGCATACACGCACGAATGAACACCTAATGCGCATTTCGCTCTTATTATGAGCTCATCAGTGGTGTATACTTAAGTGCGGTATACAACTGTACAAGAAGGCGGTTGGTCTTTTAAACTCTCGTGGAGCAATGAACATATGTGAAATGCATAGTAAATCTACTTTAAATTGCAAACTAACAAACTTCCTCTTCTAAAATGGGCATATTTCCGAAAATCAAACTTCCCAAAATCAAATATTAATTAATGATTTGAGCATTTTGAATTACTACCTTTTTGACGGAATCATGTAAAACACGAAAAATTGAGGTGAGTTTGTAATTGCCAAAATGTCACCGAATATGAGAAACATCATCATAAGTGGAAAAAGGCTAAAAATTTTGAAAAACGATATTTTTTCAAAATCGTTTTGCATTAGAACCGTTCTAGGAACTTAAATTTTAAAAAACACATTTACGATCGAAAAAGACTGATCTTTAATTTTTTCACGTAAAACCTAAGATTATAGATCTACAAGGCGTTTAGACAACGTCAAAAAAATTAAACAAAAGTCATTTTGTTTAATCTTAATCTCAAGTTATATTACATCCTAAACAGTAACTTTCATTTAAACGAATGCAACGCTGCTATATTCTTCAAACATCAAAACGTTGATTGAAATATGAAAGTACAAGTTTTTTAAAGCAAAGTTGAGGTTTCAACAACAGTTTGAGTTTTTTATAAATTCGGGGTTAAGAACTCAAGTCCGGCACCTACCTAGATCGAAAGGCAATACGCCTGTACCTTTCATCAGTTTTGGTAGGGCAAAAACCGTTTCGAAATTCGCCTTATTTATCCCGTAGCGCCCCACCAAAAATGTTTGTTTCTATTGTTTATCTTTTTTGACAAACGAGTTGTGAACGATTGCAGCGGGAGTAACTTTTTAAATTCCGGGAACCGAACTGGATGGATCCGATTCTGTTTCAGGGTCGATATCTCGATAACCGAGAAAGAAAGATAATAACAAGAGGTGACTTGGATGAAAAGATAAATGGACAAGAATAAAACTCCTAGAAATGTGCAAGGAAAGAGGATGGACAATATTAAACGGAAATAAAAAGAAAGGGGAAAAGGAAAATACACTTTAGAAATGGAACAAAAATAGATTACGTGTAAGTGAATAGGAAGAAATAGACAATTTTAAGATAGGAGAGGAGATAGAATCTGATCACACGAACTAGAGTTAACGTTAAAAGGGAGATAAAAAAGTAAAAGTGGAAAAGAAAGTATAGAAGGAAAAATGATATAGACAGTAGAAAGTATAAAAAAATATAAGGAGAAAATGGTAGAAACTAAATGGGTTGAAAAAGGATTAATCGAAGAAGCAAAAGAATTGAGAGATGAAATGGAAAAGAAAGTAGTAAAGAAGAAGATAATAATAGGAGGTGATTTTAACGCTAGAATGGGGAGAGGGAAATGATAAGTGGATGGAGAAGAAAAAGAGGGTGTGAAACTGACAACTTTAAGATGGGAGAGGAGATAGAATCTGATCACCAACCGCTAGAGTTAACGCCAAAAGGAAAGAAAAACGAAGTAACAGTGGAAAAAAAGTCTGAAGAAAAAAAATATGGACAGAAAGTACCAATATAAAGAAGAAATAGAAAACACTAAATGGGTAGAAAATGAGAAGAAGAAGAGGCAAAAGAGATGAGGACGAAATGGAAGATAAAGTAGAGAAGAAGTATCATATAAAAAACGTTAGTAGATACAGAAAAATAATTGGTGTGGAGTGGAATGTGGAGAACTGAAAAGAAGAAAAAAAGGTATGATAATGTGGAGGAAAAGCAAAATAAACTGGGAATCTTTATGAAGTACAAAAGAAACAAAAAATAAATGTGAGGAAAAAAAAGAAGAAATATTAGAGGAAATAATGTGATTATGTTACATTTATAGCTAGCTAGCGCTAAAGAAAGACTCGCTATGTAACAATGATTTAGATTTGTTAAATCAAATTCATATTTTGCTGCCGTATTTGTTCAAATTTTTTGGAAAAAATACATATGTTACATAGCTTTATAATACATGTAAATTTTACTGTTTACTGCATGCTGTGCATTTTGTAGATTTTAATACGTGAACTAGAGCCCAAATAGTTGCAATAAGAAACTCGTTAAAATTGTTTCCGTTTCTTATTTCAGCGAATTACGTTATAATTTATAACACAAATGAAAATAAACTCCGCCATTTTTGACCCGAAACACATCATTTTTATTACAATTGTTAAACAATAGCAAAACAAGAATAGAACAATTGTACAAAAGTTTATTAATTAAGTACTACTAATATTTAAATGGGAATTAAATCACAAACATTTAATTTGAAACTTGAAGAAAAACTTAGTAGGTACCCATCGACTTTATATCCACGAAAGGCTGCATTAAATCGTACGGAATCGACAAACATTTTCGAAAACAGTCCGACCGTATGGAATTGACACAATTGAGTACCGGTGAGTTCTAAACTGTTACCGGTTGGTCGTAGAATTTTAGCTGATATGTATTTGTATTGTCGTAATGTCGTTTATTGAAGTTTTAGAATTTTCGGAACATCTCCTAGTTTATCTTTTATATATACCGTGTGTCTCTGGCAAGCGCAACATTGTTATATACTCAATACGTTACGGCATTTTGTTGAAGTTAGAAACAGAGAGCAAGTGTAGAATGTCTAATCTTCCTTCAAATGTAAATATTATTCTTTAAGTTTGTAAAAATAAGTATTCAGTATTTTGCGATTATACGAAAATTCTAATCAATGTTCAGTTGCTTTCATATTTTATAATAGCTATTAAAGTAATCATAATCAAATACTTTTGCATAAAATCTGTTCTTATTGAATTTGAGGTTAAATGAGTCGTTTGTTTTCTTTTATTGTAGACCTGTGTGTAAACTATTAGACATAATACTTGCATATTGCAAGAATTGCAGGTATTCTAAAGCTTAAAGTCAATATAGTTAGTATTATGGGTAAGACAGATATTTCGATTAGTGTGGATCGAGAAGTTTGTCTGTACCACAGGTCTCTACAGATAAACAGAAGTTGGTGTTCTAAGGACTTTATTCGGAATCAGCAAAGTAAAGTATAACTTAGAATTTGCCGGTGTTATACATTTTTAGCTTCTTGATCGTAAACAATTATTAGAAACCTATGGGATTAATGAAGATTTTTAGAAGATGTTCGATTAAGGTTTTTAATTTTATGAATAATGAAAACGAAAAGGTGCTTTAAATTATTTAATTTGCTATTTCTCTTTTGACTTTCTATTTCAGGTTCTACTAGAATCCAGGAGTCAATAAACACGATAACGATTGTTATTTTAAAACCATCCAAGAACAATTGTAAGAAATGTTGTAATTTCACGGTTTTTTATTAAAAGTGGTTGTCATTTTAAGTTTTAATTGCATCGTATTAAAATTATTTTCTTTATATGTGCAAGTGGTCCTGAATAGGACCGATTTGTTTGTGGATATATAGAAGTGAAAGCTAGTAGGTATTACATGCAAAGTGCTTATTGACTTATAGCAACTGTTCGAAATGCTATCCATTTCATGCTAAACAGTACTCCAACTGGTCATAAAAGTTTTGTTGCAGATTTGCAATCATATTTGGTGGTATATTGAAGCAAACTTCCACAATTTTTTCTTTTAAAGACTCAATTGTGTCGTGCGGTCTGTCGGTGTAAACCTTCTAAAATATGTAAGGCCATAAAAAGAAGTTGTTGGGGGACAAGCCTGGTGCTTCATTATGTGCTGGACACCTATTATGCTGATACCACAAACTGGATTGAGATTGAACGAACATTCATCGGTGAAGCAAATATAAACAAAATTCATATCATTATTGCATATTTCCATTAATGTTTCACAAAATTCCCTTTTGTCAGCATCGGTTTATGCTTTTTAAAATTTTATAAACTCGACACCTATTTACACTACTACTTAGTTGTCGAATACTAATATTAGGTTAAGTTGCACAGCAGCGAGTACATCGATTTCTTCATCGTTGTTATTGTCCATGTTCTGGTTTTGTTGAACCTGCTTCGGATTTGTGTACACTGCCAGTTACTTAAAATAGTCGCTTACTCTCATTAATGTACTACTATTTGGAATTCGCCGATACGGAAAAGTGCAGCAAAAACAAAGCAGAAGTATTTCTATAGCTTTCACCACTGTATACCTACTTAACCATTTGAACTTTCTCAGGGATTGTATACACACTCATTTACAAAAATTAGTACAATAAGGAACACGCAAAAACAATTAATTGTAACATATACATCAATACGAAAATTTCATAGTCTTAGCGATTAATTCAATTTTTTTCTATAGTAAAATTCCTAAGTTGCGTCTT
Source organism: Abscondita cerata (assembly GCA_030710515.1). Classification (NCBI taxonomy): domain Eukaryota; kingdom Metazoa; phylum Arthropoda; class Insecta; order Coleoptera; family Lampyridae; genus Abscondita; species Abscondita cerata. The sequence goes on from JALBCR010002062.1 coordinate 27,829, forward strand.
GTCAGAGACACATGGTATATATACACCCCTGTATGTTTTTATTTTAATGTCATAGTAACAGTTAATTTTTAGTTCAGTCAAATATAAAATTTAGTTATTAAAAACTCTTTTTTAAAAGCTAAGTTCTTCTACTAAAGGGTATAAATAGTTTGAACCTCAACATTATTATACGCTGATGATCTCGTTATTTTGACAGATATACTCAATATACTATTGGCGTAGGTACCTGATACGTTTGGAAAATCATATTTTTAGTAGGTAAATATATTATAATAGTAAATCTACCTTGATATGAATTATTATGTGGTTTCTTTTATTGTTTCAATCCTTACTTTGTGGAATCTATTTTTCATAGTAAATAATTTAATTCAGCAATATTCCACCGTTTAATAAGATATAAATAGATACAAAACTTTTGTAAAACACAGTATTTGAATATAAAATTAAACTCTAAAATCGATAAATGACAAATGTGTCGTTTCTCAATTTGTCTATTTTAAATTTTAATTTTATATAGATACGTATACTGAGTTTTACAAAAGTTATGAATCTATTTGTATCTTATTAAACTGTGGAATATTTCAAAAAAAATTATTTACTATTATGTGGTTTGTTTCTTATTATTACAATTAAGAATCGATATAGCTAAATAAAGTAATTTTAAAACAATTATTCTTTAGCGTCAAAATGTGTGTTGGATTATCTATCATCAGGTAAAGTGGGGTCGTTAGCGCAGTCATTACGGCAGACGGGTTGTAATTTCTGCGAAAGATTACAGATAATTAGTTGTTTGACCGAAGGGCTTCGTATACTTTCTAAATGAAAAATATGTTTAGTTTGTTATTAGCAATGAATCGGCTTGTTTGTTTGTTTGTGTGTTAGTGCAAATAATTTTGAAATGGAAAACTTTTCACCAGCAAAACGTGTTAAAAGTGGTGCGTTATCTGCTAATGAAAAAATTATAATTTTAAATGTGCATGACGCTGTTCGATGTCAACACCCTGCAAAAGTGTCGATGATATTGTAGGATTATGTTCTGCAATGACGGGAATATCAAAATCCACCATTTATAAACTAGTGAGGGAAAGAAAAATTTGGGACAAGTGCTTCACCCACTTCCATCTCCTGGTCGGCGCCCGATGGAATTAGATGATGCAATGAGGAATTCTGTCCGTAGAAAGGTTCACTCGTTCTACTTACGGAAAGAGATTCCTACAATCGATAAGATTTTACTAGCAGTAAATGAGGATTAAAATCTACCCCAAATGAGTCGTAGAACACTGTGGAAACTTCTTCGCAAGTTGAAGTTTACTTGGGAGAAGATAAATAGAAGATCCGTTTTAATTGAAAAACAAGAGATTATTACATGGAGGAGAAATTATCTTCGGGAAATAAGAAAATATAGGCGTGAAGGCAGGCGTATATTCTATTTGGATGAAACCTGGATCAATGCAGGACATACCGTAAAAAACATGACATGATAATACCGTTACGAGTGCTCGACAAGGATTTATAGAAGGGCTATCGACAGGATTTCGACCGCCTTCTGGGAAAGGAACACGGTTAATTATTACTCATATTGGCAATGAAGATGGCTTTGTAGATGGTGGTTTGTTAGAATTCGAATCAAAGAAAACTGGCGACTACCACGAAGACATGAATGCTAATGTGTTTGAAGAATATTTTGAGCAGATGCTAGATTTGATACCCCAAGGATCTATAATAGTTATGGACAACGCCAGCTACCACTCACGAAGATACGAAAATTTACCTACCAGCGCTTGGAGGAAAGCAGAAATTATAGATTGGTTATCTGTTAAGAATATAACTTTGAGGATGACATGGTGAAAAGAGAATTATTGGATATTGTTAAAGTTCATAAGAATAAGTATATACGTCATGTTATTGACGAAATGGCAAAGAATCGGGGCATTGAAGTACTGCGTTTACCACCTTACCATTGTGAGCTGAATCCTATAGAGTTGGTTTGGGCTCAAGTAAAGGTGACGTCGCTCGTAACAATACCACTTTTAAACTCGACGACGTGAAAAACTTCTGGAAAATGCATTAAACAAAGTAACACCTGAAAGATGGAAGAACTGTGTATCTCATGTCGTTAAGGAAGAAGACAAATGTTGGCAACTGGATAATTTAGTAGAGATAACATTGGAGCCAATTATTATATCAGTAAACACACAAGACAGCGATTCTGATTCCGAAATGGAAATTTCAGACGAGGAAGAAAGTTAAATGACCAAGCGTAATGTGCCTGAAACAGTGTTCTACTCTCTAAACACCATTTATTGTAACCATGAGTGAGTATTGTCAGTTATTTTTAAATATACCTATTTTACCTACTAATGTCTTGTTATTTAAATGAACATTTTATGCCTGTTACTTTTATCTATTCATTTTGATAAGTTTCCATGACAACCACATAATTTTATAATTGAGCCAAATTTACTTTTGATGCCTAAAATCGGTCCCCGCAAATTAATTGTAATTGTAATAAATGTACTGACGATATCTGCATTACTATTTTATTTTATATTTATGTCATATATTATTTATATGTTATTTATTTTATTTGTATAGTAGATCACATTACAAATTTTACTTCTTACGTATTATATACCATTATTTTTGTATCTTGGTATAATACCCACATCTACGGCTATGATTCTCGTTTCGTCAGTACCTGGGCTGATGGCAACGTGTTTACACAGATTAAACTATTGTTCTCAGACCCTAGATGGGTCGATATGCTGCAAGAGCGGCACAATGATCGTATTTTGGTTAGAATTTATTGGTTTTTACTTAACCGTAGAAGTACTGCTTTCACAAGAAAATAAAGAATTATTTCAAGCAATTATGATTTATTACTCCGCGCCAATAGTATACAGACTTTAGTCTATTAAATTAGTTTGGGGTTTAAACTTTTAAAACAAATAATTATTGCTTTTTTTTTTTTTTTAAGTATTAAATAAACAAAAAAAAAAAATTTTTTTTATGAGGAATGTTTAAAAAAAAAAGAAATACTTTTTTTTTTTTTTTTGAAGATATTTTTTTTATTTTTAATTTTTTTTTATATTTTTTTTTTTTTTTCAAACTTTTTTTTTTGTGGTATCCTTTTCCCCTTTTTTTTTTTTTTTTTTTTTTTTTTTTTTTTTTTTTTTCTTTTTTTTTTTTTTTTTTTTTTTTTTTTTTTTCTTTTTTTTTTTTCATTTTTTTTTTTTTTTTTTTTTTTTTTATTTTTTTTTTTTTTTTTTTTTTTTTTTTTTTTTTTTTTCTTTATTTTTTTTTTTTTTTTTTTTTTTTTTTTTTTTTTTATTTTTTTTTTTTTTTTTTTTTATTTTTATTTTTTTTGTATAACAGTTATTAAAAATAATTTTAAAATTTAATTTTTTTTTTTTTTTTTTTTTTTTTTTTTTTTTTTAGAATTTTATTTTGTCGTCCAAATGCCGACCATGCCAATCGTATTCTTCGTTCTATTCTACTACCTGGTTTTGCTTTCACATTGTTTGTCCAAGATATATATATATATATATATATATATATATATATACGATAAGTTTTTCGACATTTATTGTCGACTCGTGAAAAACGTTCACGCGGCCATGCATAAGTAGCAACTTTGCCGACAGGTATGTAAAGCAGTTACATAGTCGATTCTTCAATAAATTGCCAATAACAATATCAGTTGGCAGAGTATAAAAATTTCAGCATCGCCTGTAGTAAAGTACGCAAGAGGGTTGTACAATAACAAACAAACACTAGAGAATCACCCCGACAGCTGTTTCGTCCTTTTGGGACTCATCGGGGAGTGAGAGAGAACTCAGAGTGTAAGTTCACTAATGTACAGAATTGATTGAAGAATCGACTGTCGTAACTGCTTTGCATACCTGTCGGCAGTAATAACATTTTACGTACGTGTGAACGCTTTCACGAGTCGACACTAGATGTCGAAAAACTTATCGTTTAAATATTGTGATTCCTCCAGTAGGGCATATAGTCGACAGCACGCGTTTGTACAATAGTGAACTTACACTAGAAGTTCTCTACTCCATGAGTCCCAAAGGACAGAAACGGCTGTCGGGTGATTCTCATTGTTTGTTTGCAATTGTACAACCTCTGCGTACTACTGCAGGTGATTCGAAATTTTACTTGCCAACTGTTATGTTGGCTATAATTATTAAAGATCGACTATGTTAACTGCTTTTACTATACCTGTCGGCAAAGTTGCCTGCAATATATATATATATACTCTGTATATTCTATATTGTGGTTGTTTATTCTTATTTCTATTTTTTATCTTGGTTGGTCATGATCTTGGTTTTTTTTTGTTGATTTCTAAACCTATTTTTCTGATTGTTGTTTTAGTTCTATTATCATGATTTCTAGGTCGTGTGGATTTTCTGAAATTAATACCACATCGTCAGCGTATATTAGATTGGTTCAACTCTGGTTCCATTTATATTTACACCCTTGTCTTCCCACTCTAAGTTCTTAAACACATCTTCCAACACACTGATATATAGTTTCAGGGCTCATCGAGTCTACCGTCTCACTCATTTTCTTACTGGTATAGGTTGGGTGTTTTTCATGTAATTGGACTATCATCTGGGTTTTGTCAATGCTTTCTCAATTGCCCATACGTCAGCAGTATCAAAAGCTTTTATCATGCGAATATTAACTCTTCGCTACTAAATTTTGTTCAGGGGTTTATCCAGTGACGCTAGTCGGAGTTTTATTGTACAGAAACATATATTATAAGATGCTCGCACTCAATTTTGGAACACTTGATATCCTGCCAGTGCTACGGATGTGTCTTATTTGTAAGAAAAATGTACATCTATTTATTTCCAACAGGGACATGGTCATATCGATACAAGATTTAGTGCGACTTCGAAGATTCCTCAGCACTGGATCACTTTCTTTTCTAAAAGTCTAATTGCGACTCATAATCAAAGCGGCTGGAGTAAACTTAACCTAATTAATTCCTACCAATTCATTTGGCTAAATTGGTTTAGGCTTTCGTGGCCGGTTTTAAACTAGTGTTGTCTAGGTTCGGGCCTATAGGCCGTCGATGATGGAATTTATTCCTAAGTCGATTTACTACAGCCCACGCATATCTACCATAAATATGCAAAGTCACAGACCGCATAGGAAGAATTCTAAAGAGTCACGACATCAAAACTATGTTCAAAGCAACCAAAAGATTCAGCAGACTATCAGATACATAAAGGACGAAAGAGACCAAGTTGCGGTTTACGTAGTACTAGTAACACAAAAGCACGTGCGACGTGCCTCAGAGTGTGAAATGCAATAAGTACTTTGCAAAAAATAAATAAGTTCTATATATGCCTTTTAGTTTTAAGACGCCTTTAAGTAGAGATAAGAAAGAATTTTACAAAAAACTTCTTGTTAAATTTTCGCTTTCGCCCAACCAGCAATGACGTAGGTACATAGGTAAGTTTACACAAGAAAAACGAATAGCATTGCAGGTAAATTATTGATTAGTTAATTCTCTTAAATCTACGAACCTTAGTTACAACAGCACTCATATTGAAGATTCGATACCTTACTTCCAAATTCTTATTCTAAAACCTAAAAATCATATACAATTCATAAATATGCGCAAAAAGTTTTATATAATCACATTTTATAAAATAACGGTTAACTAAACAATTATAAGCATTTGTTTAAAAATTCATAGTAGACTGTACAGATCAGCATTTTAAATATTAAGTTATAGTTCTGTTCTCCGTTAATGGTGACGGTGTTGTTGCACAACGTTCACATTTTTTGTTATAAATAATTAAACAATTATATAGTATGTGATTTGATACTGATACCTATATAGTAACGACATTGTGCGAATTACATAACGTTTTTACCTTTACTACACCATTTACAAGAATTTCCGACATAATATGGCAAGTCGTGACCGTGATATAGGCCGTTGCGTTATCTTTCGGGTAATCTAAAAAGAAAATTAAAAAAAAGAAAAAAATTAAATTCTACGTTCAAAATTCAAAAATTGGATGTTTTCTTCAAACAGAAAATTGGCCAAGCTGAAATCAACAACGTAGACTTCTGCCTACCTTCTACATCAAGTTACAACTGGGATACTACATCAGGAGGAGATATTTCTCAAACCCCATCCTGTTGAAAATTATTAATTGAAACCTCAGAATTTGAGTGACACTGGTAAACCGTGTCAAAAGATAAGGAAAGGCAAGGAGAATAAAAATTTTCCACTGATTAGGCTCTGCTAATCAAAACTGGATGCAAATGCAAAATAATACTGAATTGCGAAAGGAAGTAGAGATTGTCATCACTGTAACAGCGATTTTATTTCATCAAGACAATATTATGAAGGAGAAATAAAACATGGTCTTATTTTCATAGAATTCAATGCCATTTATTTTGTTTTCCTTGCACAGTTATGAGACCAGACTTTTTAAGCAAATTTTCTGAAGAGTTTACGGACTTGAAAAATGCGACCCAGCATTGCCCTTACTCGTCATGAAGAGTGCTTTGCATAAGAGAGCCATTGTTGTTCTGTTAGTTCCAAAAAGGGTGAGCGTATTGATTGTGTGTGCAGTAGAAGTAATAAAATTTTTGGAAGAGCGAGGTTTGCCTTTCCGTTGTAACGATGAATCTTTTGTTACCCACAAAACGTAAATTACTTAGCACTGCTAGAGCTTTTTGTCACTCATGCAAATAAAGGAAAAGGTCATACTTCGTACTTTTCTAAAAATGTGTGTGAAGAGTTTATCAGTTTAATTGGTGAAAAAATGCACGAATTAATAGTTAGGAATTAACAATTTCAAATATTATTCATTATCGTTGGATTCAACACTAGACATTGCAATTGTTGATCAACTTGCATTGGTTTTACCAAAGCAACCTCGTCAAACATTTTGTAAAATTATACCGAGTGTTTACTGAAATAACCTGAAGAAAATCGGATCGATATCAAAGATTGCAGAGGACAAAGCTACGATAAGCAATATGAACGGCAAATATAACGTACCTACTTCAGGCAAAAGAAAACTTGCCGAATGCATTTGCCTTGTTTTGGTCATTTTCTAAATTTAGTTGGAAACATGTGCTGTCGATTCTTGCCCAGAAGCTTTCCGTTTTTGACAATCTTCATAGTTTTTCTGCTTCCACCTATCGTTGGGTATCATGAAAAACGAATAAAAACACTAAATTTGAGGACCGTACTTCTACAATAAATAACACTAAAAAAGGCGAACTGCGTACAATAAACTGAAGGACTTTGTGTATTTCTTCGTCACCTGCCTACACTTTTACACAGAAGAAAGTAGAATGGGTGCTTCAAAAGTAATTCAGACATATCCTGAAGATGTAGAAAACGAATTTGAAGAAGAATTAATTTAATTTACAGTGTTTATGAACACTGAATTAGTCGATATGACTTCTAGCGTTTTTGTGAAACAAGATTCGTTGCCATCTTCTCCAGACAATAACGTTGTAATACATACGTGAATAGGCAAGCGCATAGTAAACTTTAACAGATCGGATTTATTTATGAATTTTTTAGTTTTAGTATGATATATAAAGCAATATTAATTTTTTTTGCATACTGTTTCTACAGACTTTCCAATCTAGATTGATATGTATCCCAAATAGGTAATTGTTTCAGTGGTTTGTTGATTGGAAGTTCTGCAGAAATCTAGACAAACTCTATTGGTGTTGTTCAGAATTAAATTGTTTTTTGCACCAGGTTTTGAATTTATCCACACATATCTTGATGTTTCTTTTGTAATTCCAAAGAGTCCCTTGCAGTGGTTGCCGTATTATCATCATAGGTGGTTATTATAACCCTTCTGTATTATACAATATCAAGTCTGATGTATATAGTAAGTACTTTAACCATAAGTTTTCTGTTGCTGAGAAATGATATTATCCAATGTTGTATTGGGTAACCAATATTTGATTTAGTATCTTCAAATCAACCGTACCGAAACCACGTGAGATGTCAAAAAATAAGACAAAAGCAGGTCCCTTATCAAGATTAAGATGGATGTGACTCATTAATAAGCCTAATGGATACGATTTTTTCAAAAATGTTTGAGAATAGGCTAAGAGATTTAAGGTGATAGTTTGCTGAGTTCTTAAGATCACCTTTTTTATATATTGGGGTTATTGATGCGAGCTTAAGTGTGTCAGGAAACATACCTTTCAACGCGAGGAGTTCACTACCAATTTAATTCATTTTTAATGACTTTATTAAACAAAGAGTAAATGTCTACAGTATCCATGTAAGTGGCAGTTTTGCATAAGTTAATTTATCTTATGTGACGTTGATGCTGAAACTATGTAATTTGGAAATTGCAATTTTTCTTCGAATCTCTTAGAAATCCCTAACCAAAAGTCATCTTCTGATGGTTTAGGCAAAATCCTATCATCAAATTCTTTCCATCGACATTAAGGATACCGTTGAAAATTTTATCGGTCAAAAGTTATTGATTTACGATTTTGTTTAGTGTCATTTATTAATTTTTCAAGAAAAATTAAACATTTAGTGTGAGAAACTGTCACATTTTCAATTACAACAAACCTAATCTAAACTAAACATTATAACATATTGCAATAAATAAATTACTTATAATGAAAAGTTGATCTTAAATTATTATAAGAGGTAAATTTAAGTTTATTTCCTAATAAAAAAAACAAGAGATCGTGCCCAAACATTTACGAATACTATACAAAAATTGAATGTAGTTGTGAGACGTAAAATAAAATGTCATCTAATTGCGATATACAATTATATACAAATTTATTTAAAAAACTTTTACGAATCAGATGGTTGTTCCAGAATAATCGTATAAATAGGTAGAATAGCCGGAACTGTTGAGAAATGTTACCCCCTCCATTGTCAGATGGTAATGGCACTGGAAGTGGTCGGGCAGGTCGGCGCGGTCTATACGGTCCTCTTGTACCAGAATGACCTGGTCCGGACGGTTTCAAACGAGGTCGACCAGGACCTCTACGGATTGTTCCGCTAGTGCTGCCGCAACCGCTCGATATCGAACCCAGGGGATCGAAGTTTGAATTCGCGTCGTAATTTATTTTGAAGATTGTAGCCACTGCATCCAATCCGACGTCTGAAACTGGGTTAAATATAGTATTATATACTGATAATAAAATTAAGAGTGCTGACTCAATGTAATATGTTGCGAAATTTTCTGGGTGGAGGACGTGCTTAACAAGGATTAGTGAGTACAAAAAAAATAAATGAAACCAACAACTCCACTGATCGAATCTTAAAGTGACTAAACCTATTTATACATAATTGAATTCGCGCCACCTCTTGTCTTTACCAAGATAATAGGCAACCCAAATTTCTGTATACGCATTTTGGTTCATTACCAGTGTTCGATTGTGCATTGCTGGTGCTGTTGGAATTAAATCTGCCAAGGGCGGAAGGGCGTCTCGAACCGCGCGGTCTTCCACGCTTAGATGAACCTCGAGCAGAGTATTCGCGGTTTAACAGTCGTTCCGTATATGTTGTACACTGTGTATTCTACGGAAGAGAATAATAATTCAACTAGAATAAAACCTACTACTTACTGTTATTTAACGACGAATCTCCTTCGACATCTAGGTTATATCGTTTACTTCGTCGCTGGCAGTGAAAATAGGGGTTGTCACTATGGGGACTACTAGGTCCACTGTCAGCACCAGGGCAATTATCATCGACACCGCTCTCAGAACCTTCTTGTTTTATTTTTGGTCTCTGGACAACCATATGCACAGTCTAAAAACATCTCAATTGTACCCTCAAGAACTGTAGTTTCAGAAATTAAACGCAATAAGAATACAAGTGCAAAACCTTATAAGATGCCATCTGTTTCGTTTCCTTTCCATTTTCTCTCATGTCTTCTAATAATTTCCTTTCCTCGGTTCTCTGCCGATCTAAAAGGTTCGTTTAGTCTGTGAAAATAAATCCGTCCAAAATGCTACTTACATTTTTGTTCGATTTCTTCATCGTCTAGCAACAAAGACACCACCTCTTTTGGTTTAAGAGTATCGGTTTGAAATTACCTCCACTTATTACCAATTTTTGTATCTACGAGTTCCAAATTTAAAATAACTTTTAAAGAGCGTTAAAAATACTCACTTCGCTTTTTTCTCTGGCCCTTTGCAATATACGTTCTTCAATAGATCCTTTACAAATCAAACGATAGACGGTAACTTGCTTTGTCTGACCTAAACGATGAGCTCTATCCATAGCTTGTTGATCAACCCGTAGGATTCCAGTCGCTGTCGTAAAATATCACCTGAAATGTTTGTATGAAGTCGTGCAATAATAGGTAACAAAGGTGTTTACCGTATCAGCCGCTGTAAGATTAATACCAAGACCTCAGCTCTCGTTGACAGCAGAAATACAAAGATATCAGCGCGTGCTGAAAGTCTGCAACCATATCTCTCCTCTCAGATATTTTCGACGAACCGTCGAGACGCATAAACTTATGATGCCGATGCCACATATATTCCTGAAACGCGAAACAGTGTTTAGATTGACAATGTTAATAGAGAAAAGTCATAAAACTTTGCATGTGAGTACATTGTTCGTCAAAAAGAAGGTATCACTTATCTACTCGTCTGCCTTTAAGCATTTATCAGCATTATCGTATCAGATGTACGCACAAATTTTGTTGATTTAATTTTCATTCGTTCACGGGATTTATTATTTATGTTACTTAGAAAAGCGCGTTGAAAAACTTTATCAGTTCAGTTGATAAACGTCAAGGTCCTACGTTAGCCTTCTTGAATTTATATGCGATATAATACAAAGCTATACTAACGTTCATCAAACAAATTTTGAATGATTATTATAAATAGTTTTATCTAACGTACTATTTACTTCAATTCGTCTACAAATGTCACTTCTCCAGCACTTCGTTCAATAATTACAAATTTTTATTGCGGTCAAAACAATAAGTGATATTTCCACGGTAGCACGTCAAAATCGCGTACACCGGGTGAATCACTATAGTGAACTAATGTCGTCTAGATTCGAATCTAAATCAATCGTTGATTGGAATTTCTTCCGAACGTTTCGCTGACACTGGTGGTCAGCTTCTTCCAGAAATCCGTTCATTTCCGATGTTGAGTGATTTTACTTCGCAGCATGTATTTATACTGGCTCTGAGGGGACAAGGTTGCATCGTGCACCGTCAAATGTGGATGTTCATAAGGTATCGTTCTGGTGTTCTTGAGGATTGTATTCCAAATCTTGTTGAGCGTCAGCATTTATTCTTTTTCTGATGTTTTTGTTTCTGGATGTTTCTGGATCTCGATACCTTCTCTTAATCTGTTGTGATAACCGTTAACCGTTGATAGCAACTTGGAGATCTCGAAGAGTATGTGATATCCGATGCTAAGCGCATGTGCTGCTACCGTTGAGTTCTCGGTGTGGTCCAGATGGCAGTTTCTCTTGGTGGTTCCTATGTATACCTTTCCATAAGGACAAAAATATACGGTAAACTCCGGCTGCTGAAAGAGAGTCTCGTTTGTCCTTGTTTGAAGATAGTTTTGATACCGTGTCTTTTTAGAATTTTTCCTATGCGGTCTGTGACTTTGGATAGGTATGGAAGATATGCGTGAGTCGGCTCTTGGATTCCGGTACTCTCGATTTTTGGATATCATCAATCTTTCAATCTCTTTCCTGATGTACCCCTTAACCTCAAAGGCATGTTTTCCGGTGGTCTCTAGTTCACAAATTCTTCGAGGTAGTTTACAAACTTTTGGCCTGGATGTGATGGTTCGATAAGGCATGGAAATACTTGTCCGTGTGTGTGGGTTCTCTGTACATTCTATGGCCTTGTTTGTTCCCTCGAGATATTTCTTCAGTAGCACTGTGGTAAACAGCAAAACTACGTCAAAGCTTAAAAGCTTACAAAGATATCTTGGGGTCCAATTTTATGTCCTGCATTTTTTCGCACAAAGCCAGCAGCGTCGTTAATGTCGCTGTTGGTCTTTCTAATATGTGGTTGGAGCACCGATGCCAAATACTTGCCTACGTATTAGTACACTATTGGTCTCAGAGCGAAATCTGTCTTGTAGATCTTGGGTAGTGTTTTGGAGGTACAGCTTGGTTCTCAAAATTCGTCTTCAGTATCTTCCGGTAGAGATGACTTGCTGAGTCGGCTGGTGAGTCATAATCTTGTTTGTGTCGGATCTTTTTCAGGGGTCTGTAAGTTGCCAGATCTAGAAGCTCAGTGATTTTTATGGAGTGAACTTCGGTTTTTAGAAGAACGGTGGCGTTTTCCTTATTAGCTAGTAGGATGATGATGTCATTGACTGCGTCCAAACCTGTTAATGCTGATGTTTCATTTTTAGCAAATTGATGTTTGGAGGTTTGCCTAGCTGAGGACATTAGGTAGGTAGGTGTTTTATTGCTGCTTTCGTGCTGAATACAATATCTTCGATTAGAATGTGACTAGGAGCAACTGCAAAATTGCCTCCTTTGGTCAGCGCTTTCGTCTCGTCCTCTGTGAGCACTCTGTCTGTTAGGTTGCCACGAGTCGACTATGGTCAGGAGCTTGAGGTCTTTGGTGACTTCCTCGTCCGTAATTTCTCATATTTTCGGACTCGTGTATTGGCACGATCGAGCTCGTTCCTCATATTGGAGATGAGATTGCATCTAACGTGCCCCAACCTTGTTGGGTAAACCTGTTGCTGAGTACGAAGTGTAGGTCGAATAGCTCTTCATTCCTCTTTGCAAGGCTCCGAGTGCCGTGGATTCGTTCCCGAAGAAAGGCTTTTTGAGTTCTGGCGTAAATCCTGTTTGCTTAAGCAGATTTCATCAATTTTTCTGCGTAACGAATGTTAGTACGATGTTGGTGTATCAAAACGCCAAGGTGGCCAGCATGCGTGGCATGCACTTCCTCACTTTGTCCAGTCGTTGATATTGCTTACAGCGTATGTCTCACGGAAAAGTTGACATAGGCGTTTTCTATGTTAAATTCAAAATTAATGCAATCTTTCGGGTACAATTTGAGCACAATGTAGCAACATATTTTATTATACATATAATACATAAATGAGAACAATTTAGATAGTAACACAATTACATTGTGTTTAAAGCGTATTTGAATAAAAAAGTAAAAATTTTATAATGATTTACGTCAAAGCTCCGGGTTCGATTCCGATTGTGGTATTCAAAGCCAATAAAAAAATAAAAAAAAACATAAGACTTTTTTTTATTAATAAAATTTTAATCGATTATTATCAAAATATTACTAGGCGACAACTTAACGGATTCGTCCACGAAGGAAGCTTATTAAATAAAAATTAATTCGGTTAATAAATAAAAATGTATAAAAATTACTTGTTTTACTGATTTTTTTAGTAAAATACGCTTTGAATACTCACTATTATACCATTAATTTGTTCCATTTTAGCTATTTAATATGATATGTTGTTATATTGTGCCAAAACTTGGAGCTCTCGAAGAGTATCTCCAATGCTCAGCGATGTTCCGCTACCGCCGACTTCTCAGTGTGTCCCAGGCGGCAGTTTGCTCGATGTTGTTTGAGCCTCGTTCACATCGATCTCTTAGGTGGTTCCTATTTATGCACCTTGCCACAACATTAAAGTTTCACTTTCATAAAATGTTAATAACCTGGTTTGTTACATACGACACAAGAAGAATTTCAAATGAGAGTAAAGATTTACTTTTTGATTGACATAATATTTTTGCGGTAATTCTTGTAGACTCATTTTACATAAATGTAATGACGAAAATGATGAAGATTTTTAAAGAAAGAATGTAAAGTTGATAACAATTAATCTTCTGAAATGCGATTCGTTTACTATCAACAATGAACGATAGATGGTAGAAACAAAAATAGGATAAAATCCTTAATTTCCTACCTCTAACAAATCGATCATTCTGGTCATTTGAGAATAAATAAGAACTCGATGACCCTCTTCCTTTAACCTTTTAAGCAAACCATCAAGCACAGATAACTTCCCTGAGTCAGTAACAAAGTCTCCTTGTCTAAAAAAACTTGTAATATATATTGGGATCGAACAATTAATACCTGGTATTAAAATATGAGACCATCCGTGGCGTGGCCTTACTACATCAAACGGAGTGGGTGGTACATGACTGACATAATTAGCGCTAGAGTCTAATTTATTTCCTGTTGCAATTGACCAGTGATGGCTGCACGAATTTAACGATAGTCATCTATAAAACGGCTCCAATCCCATTGCTTTCCGTGAATAGCAATACAGCAACGGAGAATGAGTTTGAATCTTCGGTAACGCACAAAATAAAAACCCTGGTAACGCAGTTTCCTCGCAATTATAAATCTGTGGAGGACGTTCTTCGTATGGAAATTCCTTCACAGCTAATTTCTGCAATAATAACATTAAACGAATGAATTTTTCCGAGCGGACAGCTTACTGAATCTTCATTTACAATGTCCATCACTGATTCGCCGTCATCTGGGTTGTTGAACTTGAACCTAATGTTTCTGTGTTCACTGTTTCGGACATGGAGTGGTATACGTGCGTTGTATACGAATAAATTACATATCGTCCAGAATTTCTCAATGTAAAAACAAGATCTTTTAACACAGTACTTGAATTAATCGCGGCTGTAGACATCCTCAACAATGGGCGCAATCTGAGTAGGTTAGATTTTGCGGCACCTGACGTGATCACCCTATGATATTGATTGCTTTCGTCCCTTTGTTCGTCGTAATAAATTTTCCACCTATGAAGTATGTCCCCATATAATATATTATACATATCTTGGGGTGTAACTTCAAGGAGTGGAAAAAATTAAAAGGACCGTTACTGTTCTTTATACTTTCATTAATATAAGCGGTTGTAAAATAAAAATACTTATGAACGCGTTGAAATATCGTCTTTCTCACGTTAAAATCGTAAACTAAGTAAGGAATTGTGTATTCTCTAGGCGGAACATATAGGGGTGACTTAGCATTCCGTCTTTCAAATAGCTCGGGATGATTACAAACTTTCCGAAATTGCATTACTAAGTTCATTAGATTGGAAGTAAAATTTTGTCTACAGAATGGGAGTCGCCACCTCCCACCGTATAATGCAATAAATCTTCTATCCTTATCTTTTGCTTCAATGCCATGTACAATAACTTTTGTCTGGTAGTTAGGGACAATACACCATAACTTCAATTTTATCTGACAACTCGTTTTCTACGTCTTTCTTGATTCTGCGTAACATGAACGGCTTAAGTATCATATGTAAACGTGATAGATGTTCTGAAAAAGTTGATTAAAGTTATTCAATAATAAAGTTTCGGGCGCTTACTTTCGTCGATTCCGGTTTTGTTTTCGGCGTGGCTTTCGATGTCTTTCGAAAACCATTCGTTGAATTCTTCGTGCGAATCAAAAAGCGTTGGCATTATGAAATGTAACAGTGCCCATAACTCGGCCATGCTGTTTTGGATGGGGTACCACTAAGGAGAAGTCTGTTACGACAACTAAAGCCCAGAAGAGTCTTCCAACGCATACTATAAAGAAGACAAATAAGTAGAACATGTCTGTATAGGTTCTGTAACTTTTGAGAGAAAAACTCAGATTTAAACAAACAGTGTTCGGTTTTCTAGCATTGTATAAGTACTAGTAGTAAAATTTCAAATCTTTATATTACTTTTGTTCTGGTTTGTAAGAACTATGTTGAAATAATTTGTAGGTACGTGTCTTTATACAGTGTGTCTGTCTACTTAAGTTGGTACACCATATGAAAAACTTTTTATTACTGGTTTTGAAAAGAAGTTATTCTTGATAAAAGTTCTGTATGGTCCAAAACTTAAAATCCGCATATACGAGGTTTGTCAAAAAATATAAATTTTGCTCAAGAGTAAATACTATTATTTTTACAATACAGAAAAAATGTTCTAAAGAAAAGTTGTTTTGAATTAAAGTTATATCCAAATGTGAAATTATAGCCATTTAGCGTAAAAATTCAGGTTTGGTTATTATTTACTAATCATTCCATATTACTTATTCTGGCGTGATACATTTAATAGTAACCTAGGATGCATTGACATGAAATTTATTTGACACTGAATAGCAGAATGGTACGGACAGTAATAAAATAACAATAAAATGTGGATACATCGAAGCTTTAGTAGATTGATTTAAAATTTAATTATGTTTGTTTTAATACATACATAATGATACATATTACACTTAGAGCATTCTGTACCCTTTGTGCTAAAATCGTTATACCGAATTGCTAAAAACTCTATTTTTTTTTATGAAAACAATGTTAAAACAAGGTCACGGACACGTTTGAAAAACTAGTTTCAGGTTTTACAGTTTTGTGGCGCTATTTTATAGAAAGAAATTACATGTTTTCGAAGCCCCAGAATACCACCCTTATATGCAACTGAAATATTCTAAAATATTATTTTTCACATTCTACAATGTTCTCTCCAACTTTGAGCGGACGTTTTTCTTATTTCAAGATCAATTAATAAATTGGGAAGAATTTCAATATTATCTTTGTCTTTCAAAACGTAATTATGACAAATAAGAATATTTTAGGAAAAAGAATCAGACCAAAGTTTGATAAGAAATCGATCTTTATGATAGTGAAAATCAAAATTATTTTTATTAAAAACTGTATCCTTGAGATTGGCGCCCGTGATATAGGAATTTAACATGGGAATTGAACAGTACAGAAGGCTCTTAAATTCATCTACGAGGAGAAAGAAATTAATGTTTAAACCACTGTAATAAATAAAAACTTGTGTAACAGGCAGTGGCGTAACCACAGGGGGTTTTGGGGTTAGAACCCCATAAGAAGATTCTATGCCAAAATAAATATAAATGTTTAAAAATAAAATATAAAACCAATAAGATTCTAATACAAAACTAACTAACAACATTGTCATCTGTAAAATAAATTACCATTCTGTTATCATACTTTTACGGACTGTACTTACACCGTAGAAGCTCCAGTATTCATAACAATACAACTAAGCTAACTATTCACCACGTTGCCGCACATCACCAAGTGCATACTGTGCATATGAATATTTTTTAAAATAAAGAGATAATATTGATGGTGTATTATCTACTTTGAGTTTTGAATCTGCTCGTATCAAACAAATTATTGAAATTCAAATAAGCCACTTAATATTTACAGATTTGCACTTTCGTGCATATAAACGTTTCAAGACAATATAATAGGTATATTTCATTTGCCAAAACAAAAAATCGTAGATTAAAAGTTGGTGCATAAATTTCTGCATTGGTAATTCTTGTTGTACCTGTACCTTTACTTCCGCTAAAGCAAACAAAAGTAGTAGAACATTCTAAGGTTAAAATTTATTTTTCCCGGACGTTTTAAGCTTTTAAATAATGTCAATAATTTTTACATGAATAGATTTTAAATCGGATAAAATACTTAGGTCTTTCTAGGAAATAGTCAACTCCAACCAAAGAATGCATATGTTTGTGTTCATATTATTTTGCTGCAACTGCAATTAGTTTAAGTTTTGAATTTCATAAAGCAAACGATTTTGAGTTAAACTATATTGTGAAGATTTTTTAAAGAATATATATGCACATATTTCTTTACGTTGAAGTGCATATTTAGTTGCCTTATTACATTGACAAATGGTACTCGATAAGTTCAGTGAAAAATTGTTTATTTAGCATATTGTTCCACGTGCATATTTTGCATCAAAGAGGTGAGTACATTTTACCTACTTGAAGTTAATCACTTCTTAATAACGTGCGTAAATATGCAATTTTTTTACAAACTCATGTTTACGAACGTTATGCTGCGATATCTATCTATATAATAATGCGGAATTGTATATTCAATTGAGCCATCGACTTGAAAGTAATGGTTCCGATTTTTTTATAACAGAATGCATAATCTATAGGAATAGGCAGAAAGAGTAAAGAAAAATAGAAAGGTAACATTGTTAAAAAACGAGTGTTATTATTACTTTTTTGATTTTCAGATTATAAATTTATACCTTATATGACATGTTGGTAAGAGTTTCTGCGTACAGGACATAGATAGAATATACGTAGATTGCAATTTTAATAGCCATTTATGTAACAAGTGACGAAACATTTGCTTTTTGTAACGGATGTGATGAGCATAGCGAGGTCCCTCAATTTCAATTGAGTTACAAAAAATCATATGGTTGGTTACGTATTTCGAATTTTAACGTTTATCGAATGTAACCGGTGTTATCTTCGTTTCTAGTATTTTCAAAACACAGATATCAAAACGATTTGACAAGTGAAAAAAGTTTTACTTTTATAACTTTCAACTTTGGTAATTACAAAAATGGACCAATTTGATACTACGTTGATTATGAAAAATGTCACTTTATATCTTAAAATAAGAAAAATTATTTTTTAGGAAAATGTCTGAAAGAAAAAATCCAACACACTTGATTCCTTTGTAATAAAGAAGCAAAAAGTAGACGGAAACCAAGTAAACATGTCAGATTTACAAAAACCTTCTACTTCAACTGGAATTATAGATTCAGAAGAAAAGTGTAGTTCGCAATCGTTAAGAGATCAAGATTCTTATAGTTTTATGAAATTGCACATCTTGCTAAACAAAAAGCTTACAACATTCAAAATATTTCAAGCGTCTGGGAGCCAC
Organism: Abscondita cerata; assembly: GCA_030710515.1. NCBI lineage: Eukaryota > Metazoa > Arthropoda > Insecta > Coleoptera > Lampyridae > Abscondita > Abscondita cerata. The sequence goes on from JALBCR010002062.1 coordinate 46,501, forward strand.
CTGTACATTTTAAATTTCCATGTTCTGGTAAGAAATCTTAAATTTCAACATCATTGGTTTCATCGTTGGAATTGGTTGTCGTACTCACAAATAGAAGATGGAGCCTATTGCAAATTCTGTGTGTTTATGCAGAAAAAAGGTGGAATTGGAAACCAGGATCTTGGCAAACTGGTAAAGAAACCAATTAACACTTTGAAAGATGCTATTGAAATATTTGATAAACACCAAAGAAATGCATATCATAAATTTAGTATTACCAAGGCCAGTAACCAAAATTAATAAGAGAAGAAAAAACAACTTTCTGTTGACATTCAAATTGATATCGCATCACAAAATACAATGGCGTCAAACCGTAAAAAATTATTCCGATAATTGATACAATTATTCTGTGCGGTCGACAGGAATATCTTTAAGAGGACATGGAGATGTGGAAAGATAGATAGTGTTGAACATCCAGCAAAAAACGAAGGAAACTTTAGAGTTATTTTAAGGACTAAATTAAAATCTGGAGATGAAAATTTAAAAGCAGCATCTGCAAGATATGTCGAAAAATGCTACATACCTTAGCCCGACAGTTCAAAATCAAATTATTTCAATTTGTGGAAAAATAATTATACAGAAAATAGTTGCCAAAGTAAAAAAAGCAAAATTTTTTTCTGTACTTGCAGATGAGTCTAGTGATATATCTGGAACTGAACAGTTTTCTTTGTGTATCAGATTTTTTTTTAATGAAGAATTATTGCGAATTGAAGAGCAATTTCTTGGGTTTGTTTCAGTAGTCGATTTAACTGGCCAAGGACTTGCAAATACATTATTACAGTCATTGGAAAAATTTGGAATTGACTGTTCATATGTAGTTGGTCAAGGATATGATGGTGCCTCGGCAATGAGCGGTCATGCACATGGTGTCCAGGCCTACGTTCGCGAAAAGTATCCCTGTGCTTTGTATGTCCACTGTTCTTCGCATTCCCTGAACTTGGCAATTTCAGACGCGTGTGCTGTATCGCATATTAGAAATTGCTTAGGAACAATTAACAAAATAGCGGTCTTTTTTCAGACTTCTAAAAGACTCAGAGTTTTTAAATCAAACATTGATAAAGTCACATCCATAACGAGAAAAGAGAAGCTACAAAAATTGTGTAATACTAGGTGGGTTGAGAGACACGATGCCGTAATGACTTTTTTAGAATTACAAGAGGTTACTATGGTAGCGCTTTTGAAGTTCACCAATGGAGAGATAGATTCTTCCTCCGAAGCATGTTTGCTTTTGAAAGCCATTCAAAATGCAAAATTTCAGTTTTCCTTAAAATTGTCTCTAAAATATTTTCGATTACTCTTCCGCTTTCAAAACAGTTGCAGGCTACCAATTTAGATTTGGGCAAAGCATTGCTTATGGCGAATGATGTGTTTTCCCAGTTTATGTCAATAAGGGATAAAGCGGAAGCTTTCTGTAAGGAAATGGATATTGAGATAAAAATACCACGAGTTAATTTACGACAAACTCATAGAGTCAATATCCCAGCTGAAACTGCAGAGGAATATTTTCGAAAGGCTTACTTCATACCATTTATTGCGTGATCAGAGGATTTGAAGTGCTGTTACCTAACAAAAAATATTCAAGAGAGGATCTTAATGAACTATATAACATTTATGAAACCCTATTAGAGGTTTACAGTTTGGACATTTAGAAGGAGAAGTAAGATTTTGGCGTCAACTTCTACAAGATTTGAAAGAACCTCCACTTGATGCTTTGAGTTGCCTCACTTTTCTGTTTCAAAATGAAAAAACTCATACTTTCCCAACGTTACTGCCCTGCTTCAAATATATGTTAGCATTCCGTAACGACGGCCTCAAATGAACGAACATTTTCCCATTGCGTCGTTTAAAAATTATTTAAGAAGTACAACAAGCGAGGAACGTTTGAATGGACTTTCGTTGATGAATATACATAGAGAAATACAAATTTCATCGGATGAAGTCTAGACGAAATGGCAAAACTTTTGTTGCTATAAATACCAACAAACTTTGTTTCATTCCTTCGACAGGTGGCTTAAAAATGGAATTACTTCAATTTTATTTATTTATTTTTTACTTTTATAATTGTTATGAATTTCAAAATGTTTTAGTTTTCTTATTAATAACCTAACGAAAATTAGTCTAAATAATTAATGGTGTACCTACATATTATGCTATTAAATATAACAAAATTTAACAATATTACTTTTGAAACCCCCTCCTTTCATATTTTCTGGGTACGCCGCTGGTAACAGGGAGGAAGAGTTTGATCTTAGATGTTTAAAATATAAAGAAGTAAAACAGATTCAATTAAAAAAAATACCTACAAAATAAAATGCTAGTAATAAAAAAAACAATTACAATTGTACGATAAATTCAGCGCATTATTCAAGTTGATAAGAATGTAGAAGATATTTATTAATTAATACTTTATATTTTGAAAATCCCAGTTGGCTTTTAAGTTCTACTGGTAATTCATTGTAATAGATAGAACCTAGATGCTTGGTACTTCTTTGATACCTTGTTAGTCTAGCACATTTTGTCAAGTGAAGTTCTATTGTCTCTTATGATATGAATGTTGAGAATTAATTTTGTCTTCCTTAAAATAATAAAGCAAAACAGTTTTTTTGAATAAATATGAACTGAAAAAACACCGGGAATTCTGTAAAAACCGACTTGAAGCTAGAGTCTATTTCTATTACAGATATTTTACAATTACTTTTGTAGTGTAATTAATAGTTATTTGTGTCACTAGGCCAGCTACCTTTTGTGAGTGTGAGCACAATGTTGTGGGCAGAGGCGAAGCCGAGAGCCTGGCTGCATGCTCGCAAAACAGTTTTTGGACGTGTGTCACCACATTTTAGGCCGACAAATATTTAAAATAAATTATTTGTGCAAATTTTGACACTAAAAAATTATTTTTGGGGGTTGAGTATTAGCCGAATTTGTTTTCTAATTTAAATTCAAAAATCAAGTAATTACTATTCACTTTTATAATGATTTTAATTTCTATTAAAAAAATAAATGGAAGATACAAATACATCCAGTACACTTAACGATGTGAGTACTCAATATGGTTGTAAGTCAATAACAAATCCGGTTTTTGGCATATTAAAAAACTTAGAAGTGAAGTACCTTATAAAACTATTTTCTGATAAAAAGTATAATGTATAAGTACCTACACCTCTGTATCCAAATAAGTGGCTAAGTGGCTATAACAAAATTAAACTATCCTAAACTAACAACGTAGGGTGAAACTTAAATATCTTAAACTAACTGAACCTACAATATAAATAACTTAGAGTACATATTCATAAGTTCCAAATCCATGGACTTGCTGCGGAAGAACAAAACTATGACGGCTTATTATCGTTAAAATGTGTGTCGAAGAAGAACTGATTAAATCGACAAGTGAACTGGAAAACCAAAAATATTATACAAGATTCTGTAGGTGGTATAATAAAATTGATAATCAATTAGAAAGTTAACCAGCTCTCCTTAACACAACAAGTTCATTCGCTTCCATTGATGTTCAAAATTTTCAATGCTTTTCACAAATATTCATCAAATGTTAATAGCGTGTAATCAATTACACATATATTCACCTCACATTATTAATACTTTTAATTTATTATAACTTATTATACAATGTAGCACCATAGTATGGCAGACAAAGTGCTCCCCGGATCAGATGGTACCGTAGTGATATTTGTATCTACAGGATGATCATTTGAAAACGAGCCACCTAAATATCTCGAGAAAAACGCAGATATTTTGTGAGTCAACGGCACCTTTCCATGTGTCAAAGGCGACATCTTTTGACGTTACTAGGTTAAAGTTAAGAAGTTCACCCTCTCACCCCAGACAATCCCTACTTTTGAAATTTAAATAGCATCCCTATATTTTTAGCAATACGAAAGAAA
>JALBCR010002063.1:0-58386 GCA_030710515.1 Abscondita cerata
AACGTACCTTTGATAAAACCTATCGACGTAAATATTTCTTTTAAGTTTAATTGTGAAATCGAAGATAAGAAATTTCACGACACCTCGACTGATTTAAAATGTCAAATGACAAAAAAACAAATATTGCAGCTAACTGTGTACGAAAACATATGTAAGTGCTTTAATTTTCACCAGAGGTGACAGGTTACATATACGATACATCTAATCTTTCCCGAAACTCGCCCAAACAAGCAACAGCTTGCTGTCTACCCTCTCGCCGTTATTGAAAACACCGTCCAATAATAAATCTTTTATGTTCTGACGAAAACACCATTTTATTGTAATAATTGAAGAAGATTTTTCGTAGATTAAAAAAATGTAGCATATGTCATGGTTTTGTTAATTTATTCACGAAAGAAAAAACACTGTTTTACGATGTTAACTGGATATGTAAGATTTCACTACTTTCAGTTTTATTTTCTGAAAATTCTAAATTTTAATCTAGCTGCAGATACTGTTAATGGAATTTACATTTCCTTGTCCAGTAAGTTGGTTTTCTGGAACGTCTCATTTCGTCAAGCGACTCACTGCCGTTGCTCGATGTGAATGATTCGTAAACAATAATTGTTTCTTGGCACGTTTTCGTTTGTGTTATATGTACCATGAGGTGGCGACACCTGCCATCACTTTGTTATGATGTTTTCTTTTATTGTGAATTGTGACTGGCTGACATTGTAAATTTTATTTTTGGCTCATTTAAATTTTTTTATGTGATCGTTTAGTTTTTGGAGGGCTTCATTCTAAATGGCATGTTTTTCTACTTAACGAAGCCGTCTTTGTTCTCTCTTAGATCATTTGGGTATCATCTTGAAGATTGATCGAACAGCACAAGGAACATTTTTTTTCTCACTCTTATTTCTTATTCGCTTGATTATGTTTTTTTATGTTTTTTGGTCTTGGTACCATATTTGCCAAGGTCCGTCTTAGCATGATATTGTTGTGTTTTTGGCGGTTTATAAACAAAGCACTTACGCACATTCTATCCTTTTCTATAGTTCATTTTCAGAAGATGGATATCGAATTAACCTCTCTACTTTTTTCTTTTGTTTTTGCTTACTTTATTTTGTGCTTCTCTCTCTCTCTCTCTCTTTTCTGCTTCTATTCTTAGATTTCTTGTTAAATATTTTTCACGACACACTTAGAAAACGGATGTTTTTTCTCTACAAATACGAGGAAAATAATGTCGTGTTACAAAAATGCCTCTTTAAAAAAAATGTAGAATGTGTTATTAAAACTATATGCGCCTAGTACTTAGTTAAACAATTTAATTTAGTATTCGATCAGGTTTTTTTAATTTAATATCTTATATTTTGACTCTTGAAAATTGCTACCCTACATTTATTGGTTAAAATGACTCGGCTGCGCTATGACAGATTGAGACCACACGATACTATAGAATACTGTAGCGAGACTATTGGGACCCACCTATTATCAACTTTTGTTTTTACGTACGAAAATGTGTTACGGTAATTAATCTCCGGCACGAACCGCTTTGCGGATATGGATTTCGCTCGACGCTTCTAGATGGCGCGCGAAGATAGCTCCGGTACGTATTTCGTGTTACGCCCGTCCTTTCCGGTAAAAATTCTTAAGATGGTGGACGCATATATCGGGTTATAATTTCGCTAGGTAAGAAATCCGTTTGTTTCTGGGTCATCCTTAATTAAGGGTCGTTATTTGTAGGTCGTCGCCTTTTACGAAGTACCGATTATCTCGTCGGATAATTTCTCCTTTTATGCGAATACCGTAAGTGTTTAGAAAATTTCCTATACGAGCATACAACGTGGGACGTCATTGTTGTCTTTTTGTCTATTTTAGATCTAAGATATCCTCTACGTTACCATTTAAAGGTATTATCTAAATTACCATCGAATCTACCAGCTGAAGGGCTATCGAATTATCACCTAAGTGCCATCTAATTATACACTAGGGCAGATCACCCGACTCTTTGGGGGGAAAGAAAAATTCATTTCTCGCTGGCTAGATATGCTAGTGTTTTGTCTACGACCAACTTAATAATAGCTCAAGGTACCGTTTACTACTTTTTAGTCTAATTATGTTTCTGAACGCTAAAATAAATTAATTGTGCGGTGCGCTTTGTCTTCCTTAAAATTTTGTGCGCTCTGTTATGTCGTTATCTGGAATCATAGCGTACGGTTCATTCAACTTGTCACCTATAGCACGAACGCGCTCGAATTTTGGGTAATTATACTACGCTTTGCTGGTACGTTTGATGCCCGCTACTCTTTTATGTTAAGATTATTTGTGTGTGCCGTTTGTTAAAATCCAAGACTTAAATAAAATTACACACCCGTTATTTTGTTATCGTATTCGGTTGCTTTATTTAAGTGCCTCGCTTAACGAATTTTGCTTATCAACAGTATTAGTTCTGTCTGATAATTATTTGTCTCAAACTGGACGGTTAACTAACTAATTGGCGCCTTGCTCATCCACTCGTGATTAAAATTTTCGGGCACGAGATTCGGGGTGTGCAAAATAAATATTGTTGAATGTTCGATACGGTTGATAGGGTAATCTCGAGCGGCTATTATACTTTTACTTTTTGGACCTGCGACGCTCTCCGAATAATCTAGTTAACCGGGAAGCCGTTGGAGAAAATTACCATCAATTCGTAATCTCTGCTTATATACAGCGCGGTTCTTAATTAAAGTAATTCGCTAATAAATCTTTTTTTTGTTTGTACGGCAAATTTTTTCTGCTTGTCACAAATGTGACGAAATTCTGTAACAATAAGTTACGTTTAATATATTACTTCTTTCATTAGGTTGTTTTTTTGGGGAATGTCGTGGAAAAAATGTTGTGTCATGAGGAAAGCCTTTTTCCACTCACTCTAATAAATTCAAAACTTAAAATAACAGTAAAAAAACTCTTAGTAACTAACAGATTTAAAACTAAGAGTATGTATTACGACCTAAGAACGAACTAACCAAGAAAAGTAGTAGTTTTGTCTAACAAGTGAGGAAAGTGATTCTTTTCCCAACTCGAGCTTGAGTCGATATTTGATTGTCATTTGTCATCTCATTGTGTATCTTGAAGGCGTTTTAAAGTCATTTTAAGATTATTGTGACTTGTTTATTTCTCAATAATTCAACTTTTTTGTTGCAATTTGGGGTGAAATGACTTACCTATGTTTTTGAGTTTCCCAAGGGTAGTAACCTAATAGTTGCGATCAAAAACATTTGCCATGTTTATCTAGGTACATTAGATATTCGTAAATGCCAAACATTTGATCTATGTGTCTCATATCTATCAAAAAAACCAATAACATTAGAGAAAGATATACTTAGGGATAAAAGTCCATGTCAAACAATCGAGGAACTGTCAAACACCCGTGATTAACCTTGATCAACAGTATAATTGTTAATATCGTAGGCTTATATATAAAAGCCGAGATGTAGAGAACGAAATGTCGGATTGAGTTGAAAATCATACCAAATGATAAGCAAATCGATTTGGAAGGTTAAAAATATGGTTTCGCTACTTAAAATACACTCTAATTAGCTAATTAATTAATTTAAAAAACATTGGTAATGTAATGGATTAAAAACCATTCAAATTAAAAAATTTTGCCCAAAAATTTGTTGGGGTTTATTCTAGTACAGAAATGTTTTTTGATCGTTTGATCACCGTAGGCAAAAAATGGGTCCTATATAATAATCCAAATCCGCAAAAATCTCTAGTTTTGATCATCCCATCTTGGTTGACAATAGACGATATCACGGGTTACCATAGAACGGATTTGTCTATTTACTCATCATCAAGAGGGTTCTTAATTAAACTACAGAAAGAGACTCGTTAGAGAAGCGATAGAAATAAAGAAAAACAAGGAAGTTAATAGGGAGGCAGGGTATCCCCTTAGTAATACGTAAACAATTTTTTTACACGAAACTGTCACTGTCGGTGGAATGAAAAGGGCACGATCAGGTGCGCACGATACCTATATTAGAAAAAGGTGAAGCGACAGAAAAAGCCGTTCAGATAACCTGAAGCACTGTCAGCATGAACAATGAAACGTCGAACGAAAGTATTGACTCACAGCGAAACCCGGAAGAAGTTATTAGTAATAATGACACCTTCCGTGAAAACCTACACAATGTCTTAAACAAATAATAAATGTTATTACCAACTTTGTGTAGTATTAATTTGAAATAACGGAATTAGAAGAGTGAATACCACCTTATAATTTTATTATTTTCCGAGAATTCTGAAATTGAGTTTTATCTGATTACGTGATGTTACATATATTTCGAAGCAGAGCCATAATAGCGTAAACGGTAAACAACTTCGATTTTCCCCCAATAAAGCCTTAGCATAATTGAAAAAAACTAATGTTATGGCCTCCAATCCCCGACATACCTTTGACGGAAGGGGGTGCGAAGAATCTCCGGGTTATTCATTAGAAATATTGTCACCTGGAATGTACGAAGCATGTTTATAAGTGAAAAAAACTCAAATTGCAATTAAAGACGATGATCGATATCTAAACGGACTAGGAATTACAGTCAACCAAGAAACGAATAAATCCGTTAAAAGCATCGTATCGGTTTTAGACTGTGCTGATGATATTGCAACTAGAAATCAAACCAATATTAACTAACATCATTCAGGTGTACCCTCCAACATGTGACACCCCCGAAAATGATTAAAAGAATTCTATGAAGACATTAAAGAACCTATAAAACTTACTTCTGAGATTACCATACTAATTGTGTTTTCAATGCTAAAGTTGGGTTTGATTACTTTCTTGGAGTAGCTAATGATCCTGGACGGCGACTGGTCCAATTTTCTCAAGAGGAAGATTTCATAATAACCAATACGCGTTTTAAACATCCAGCAACGCGTCTTTATACCTGGATATCAAATGTCAATAGAAATAGAAGGAATCAAATTGACTATTGGACATAAATATAATATTTAGAAATTTAGTGACAAACGTAAAAACTTTCCCAGGAGCGGACATTAATACAGACCACATTCTTTTTAGCTGCATCACTTAATCTAAGGTTAAAGAAATGCACCAAAAATGCAACAAACATCAGTTAGAAACTCGAAAACTCCTTGGCTCAATGGTAAAAACTGAGGTTCAAAAAGCACTGGAAGAGAAATTTAAAACATACACTTCACATGGAATCAAATCAAAGTAGCAGTAAATGAAGTTGAAGACAATCTAAAATAATGGATCAAGTATATTGAAAATCTTTTTAGGGATACCAGAAACAAGAATCATAATATTACTAGAGACGAATCGCAGTGTTTGGTAAAACAGTTGAAAACGTGGAAGTCATGCTATTGATTGCTAACGTTTTACAAGGACAAGGTACTTGAACAAGAAATTAGTGGAATATTTGGCAAGCGATAAGCTAGAGAGCAGAAATTTTAATAGTGATCTATTTTCTGTTAGTTTAATGAATCTTGTGTTCAGAATTTTAGAAATTGAATACTTTTAATAATTTCCCCGTAGAAGCGTGATGTGATCACGACTAAAGTGAAATAAAAAATTCTGGTTTCTATTTAAAATAAGCGAGATGGCCTCCACTTTCGGTATATTTGGAAGCACAAAATTTTTAAAAATCGTAAAAATGTTTAGTTATGTGAAACTAATATTCAATAATTTATGAAAGATAAAATTTAAAAAGTTTCATTCATGAATTAAAATGAAATTATCAATCTTCAGGTCAGTTTTCCAAACTCGGTTAAATTTATTCGTAGATTAAATAGACAAGAATTAAACATAGCAACGATTGCTTTAAATCTACGATTAAATTTAATCGAATTTGGTAAAACTGGGATAAGAAAAATAAAATAAATATTTTAGAACAAATAATGTAATTAAAGGATATTTTGAATAACAGAAATGATTTCATTTAAACAAGAATTTTGATCTTATTTAATTTTTGAATTTCCATAATTTTAAGTAAATCTGATTTTGTGCTTTTCTTATATAAATGTAATATTTTAAAATTATAATCAGCAAACGTAGATTTTTGCTTAATAATTTTTTGTCAATTTTTATAGTCCAGTGCATTTATGAAATTTTTATAGGAGTGACACACCATTTTTGCATAAATTTTTTCTCTTACCCTCTATTTGAAAGGGTTTTCCTCGGTGAGTTTAACCCTAAGTGTGCGCACCTCTAAAACCAACCCTTTCTCTGCCATCTTAGATTTGGTGTTTTTTTTTTGGAAAATTCATATCTCGCGTTCTAATTATTGCACAGTCATAAATCTGATGTCTATGGATTTGTTTTGACGTATATTTTTAAAAATGTTATATGACAAAAAACTGCGTTTAACGGGAAAAAGTTATTGATCTTCAAAGTAGACAGATCGACTTTTTTTTCCTTTTTGGTTCCTATCTTTTTCCAGTCCACCTGACGCTTTTTTGTGAGAGAACTTTATTAAAGATAATGTAATTTCTAGAATTGACAAATACAAATTTTTCTCGATACGACCATTTCTTGGTCTTTAATCGACGCGCAAAGTTGCTATGTTTCGCGTGCGATTTATATACACGACTTATCCCCCGTTAATTTATTAAGGTAAGCGATTGTTATGCATCATACATTGTTTAAATAAGCCTATGTGTTTATTTAAAAACTGAACATTTCGATGGGTTTAATGATGACTTTATTCTTCCTAAATGTTATTCAATTACACTATTGCTATTTGTTACTAATTTATTGTTACAGTAAGAAATTCTTTTTTGGACGCAGAACTGTGTTTATATTGGAATAATGAATATTTTGACGGGTTTTAGCTTTATAAACATATTTTTTCTGCTTTTTCCGAACTCAATTCCGCATCAACTCTGAGGTTGAGTTCACTGTCCGTTTTTGTTTATGTAGTTTCCCGATAGGCCTATTCCACAGTTTTCACTTTTCCTTTGATGAATTTCTCCTCCTGTTATGATAATTAATAGCCATCGTCATCTTCATTCTCACTTATCACAGGTGCTCCGGGTTCCTTTCTTTTCAAGGAATCGGTTGATCTGGGTAAATGTACCATCGTTGAAAGTTTGTCATCAACTCCGTTGTCTTCGTCATTCGAGTCCTCTACGTCTCCTTTCGCAGTCGTGCAGGTTTCTCTACGGCAAGTCTTGCACAAAACAGAACATTTCAAACCTGATTTTTGACATTGTACATCCACAGTATTCAATGTCCAGAAGTATGCCTGGTATCGGTTCCTGACCGGTTGTGATTGACTCCAAGTGCATTTTTCTCTGCACCCATCCAATTTTGCACTTACTGACATGTTTGTAGTAAATGTTGTCTCGCTGTGCATTTTTTTCAACTGGACAAAACTAAAACCGACTTATCGCTTTTTACCTCCTATAAACTCAGTAGCGAGGCAAAATTCCCTTCGAACATATCATCAAGTGCAAAAGTGATTGGTGCAGAGATAAATGCATTTGGAGCCAATGACAACTAATCAGGTACTGTAATATAATTCATATTTTAGTGTCTTTAGTGTTATAGAGTTGCGGACGATTGTAGATAAGCATTAATAAAATAGCGTTGAGTTAAAGCAGGTGTGTTTTAATACTGTTCTAATAACAAATAAATATTAACATAAAACCTAATAAAGAGAACATATAACATGGTGTCAGGTGTAAAAAATTGATAAGAAAAAAACAGTGAAGTAACTTTAAGTGAATAAATTAATTAAGTTCTTGAACAAAATTGTGAAATGGAAACGATGCAAGCGATGACCTTTAGACCACCGCAGCCATTAGTATTTGATAAAAATATTTCGTTAAATTTTGGAAAATTTATGTCAAGTTTCGACATCTTTTAACAGCTACCGGATTTGTTGAAAAGGACGAAGAAACGAAAATTGCAATATTTTTGAACATTTCGGGTGAAGAAGCACAAAATGTTTTCCAAACGTTTAAATTAACCGCTAAGCAACGCAAGACGTATAAAGAAGTTATTAAATCGTTTGAAAATTACTGTAAACCATTAAAAAACGAAACTTATGAACGTTATAAATTTTTAAATAGAAATCAAATGGAAGGAGAAGACTTTGATCATTATTTAACTGATATTAAAACGTTAGCGAAATCGTGTAATTTCTCATCTTTAGAAGATTCGCTGATACGAGATAAGATAGTGAGTGGCATAAGGGACGTAAAACTTCAAGAAAATTTATTAAGAATACCTGGTTTGACCCTTACTACAGCAGAAAATCATTGCAGAGCGGCAGAAGCTAGTAAACATCAAGTCAAGAGTTTATCGATAGAAAAAGAAGTTGATGTACTGAAGTTAAACAGAAATGAATTAATTAAGAAGAATTCCAAGTCAAGCGTGAGTACCGCAGAAAATTTTAAAAATAATAATCGAGAACTCGTTTACAATTGTTTAAAATGTGGCAATAGACACTGTAAAATGCAGTGTCCAGCATTCGGTAAATTTTGCAACAATTGTAAAAGCCTAATCATTTTGTTGTAGGTTGTAAATTTAAAAACAACACTAAAACAAAACGATTTTTCCAAAGTAAAAATAAATTTGTAAATAATTTGAGTCTTGACGAGGAAAATCTTTTGTTGATACTGTGGCACTAAATGAATTTAAATTTAGAAATTGTAATTCGGAAACGTGGACCGTTGCTGTAAGTATAAATAATACGAAAGTTTGTTTTAAACTTGATACTGGTGCAAATTGTAATTGTTTACCATTTAAAATTTACCAAGACTTAAATTTACCTATCAATCTAATTGATGATAACAATAGTAGTTTATCTATATTTACATACGGTAATAATAGATTAAAAATACTTGGGTGTGTAATATTAAAATGCATTGTGCAAGGTATACATTGTAACATTAAATTTGTTGTCCTTGACGTAATCAGCATGCCCATTCTTGGTTTGAACGCGTGCATAAAATTAAATTTAGTAAAAGAATTGACGAAGTGGTGAATGAATTAAATTTTAATAAAAAAGTAGAATTTGTTAATAAATACGAATCAATTTTACTGGTACTGGTAAAATTCCATATGAGTATAAGATTGTTCTTAATAAAAATGCTAAACCAGTAGTAAGTAATTGCAGGAGGGTTCCAGATACAATCAAACTAAAATTAAAAGAAACTCTTAATGATCTAGTTAAAAGAAAAATTATTTCTAAAATTGAAGAACCTACCGAGTGGGTAAATAATATTGTAATAATTGAAAAAGCATCTGGTGCTTTAAGAATCTGTTTAGATCCTGTTCATTTGAACAAATACGTTTGTGTTGATCAATATCCAATACCTACTCTTGAAGAAATAGCGTTAAAATTAAAAGATAAAAATATTTTTTCAGTTTTCGATTTAAAAGAAGGTTTTTATCAGGTACCAATTGATTTAGAAAGTAGTAGATATTGTACATTTAGTACACCTTTTGGTAAATATTGCTTTAATAGATTACCATTTGGATTAAATGTTAGCCCTGAGGTATTCCAACGAATAAATGAAAAAATATTTGATGATTTGCCTGTTGGCATTTATTTTGATGACATTATTGTTGCAGGTAGTAGTGAACAAGAACATGATAAAATAGTGTTAGAGTTAATAAATAGAGCAAAAAGTATGGAATAAAATTTAATAAAGCCAAGTTACAGTACAAAGTAACAAAAGTCAAATATTTGGGTCAAGTATTTTCTGGTGATGGCGTTCAGCCTGATAGTGAATACACGCAAGCTATTTTGGATTTAAAAGAACCTAAAAATAAAAAGGAGTTGTTAAAAGTATTAGGAATGATTAATTATTTAACTAAGTACTTACCTAATGTTACGGATATTTTAAAGCCGTTAAGAAATTTAATAAAAATAACGTACAGTGGCTATGGACTAAAGAACATTCTGATGTTTTTGCTAAAATTAAACAAGTTATTACAAATATACCAGTTCTTAAAATATTTGATAGTAACTTACCAATCGAGGTTCAAACTGATGCAAGTCAATTTGGTATCGGTGGATGTCTATTACAAAATGGTCAGCCAGTTGCTTTCTGTTCTAAAATTTAACCGAGACCGAAACCCGTTACGCGCAAATAGAGAAAGAATTTTTAGCAATTTGTTTTAGTCTTAAAAAGTTTGATCATTATGTTTATGGACGTAAAATAGTTAAGAGTGATCATAAACCTTTAGTAGAAATTAGTAAAAAGATATTTGCAAAGTTAGTAACAGGTTACAGAGAATGAAATTAAAACTTTTAAAGTACAACTTTGATGTACAATATTTACCGGGAAAATATTTGTACATCGCTGACCTATTATCTAGATTATTTTCTAATACAGTTGTGTGGGATGATCCCGACATGAATGAAATTGTACACAGTGTACAACTAATGTTACCGATATCAGACAAAATGCTTAATAATTTAAAAATGCAACGTCAGCTGATCCTACACTTAACAAAGTAAAAGAATTCTGTTTAAATGGTTGGCCTAATAATAACAAAAACATAAAAGAATCCGAAATTAAGTTGTACCATAAAATAAAAGATGATTTACATGTTGACAATAACATAATATTTTTAAATGATAAATTAGTAGTACCTAGTAGTTTAAGGTCTTTAATATTGGAAAAGCTACATTCAGGTCATTTTGGTATTCAAAATCAAAAAATAGAGCTAGAAAAATTTTTATTGGCCTGGTTTATCAAAAGATGTAGAAAATTTTGTATCAAACTGTAAAACATGTTTAAAATTTAGCCAAAACAATGTGAAAGAACCGTTGCTTTTGCATGAACGTCCAAAATTACCCTTTTGTAAAGTAGCAGCAGATATTTTTATGTACGGTGGGCAAGATTTCTTGGTTTTAGTCGATTACTTTAGTAATTGGATAGAAATGGTGCCATTACAACAAAAATGCAAGAGAAATCATTAAAACTTAAAAATAATATTTGCAAATCACGGAATCCCAACAAATTTTGTATCAGACAACGTTCCTTTCAATAGTAGAGAGTTTAGGGAATTTGCACAAGATTGGAATTTTAACCTAATTACTTCTAGCCCATATTATCCGAAGTCTAATGGACTAGCAGAACGTGCCGTTGGCATTTGTAAAATATGCTAAGGAAATGCGACAATACAAATACGGATATCTACAAAGCACTTCTAGAGTATCGCGCTTCGCCATTGACTGGTTTGAATGTGTCGCCCTCAGAATTGCTTAACAATAGACTCATTAGAACGATTTTACCAGTAAGTAGTAAAATATTGTCAAACATTAGCAAATTGACAATAATTATTTAGAAACAAAAGAAGTCAAACAAAAAGTACTATGACAGAAACAGTAAGATAAGGAAAGAATTTAAGGAAGGGGAAAGTGTTGTTAAGGAAAGGTAAAGAGTGGTTTCCAGGTTGTATTGTCCAGAAACACTCTAACCCAAGATCTTTATTGTAAAAGACCAAGATGGTAAATCGTTTAGACGTAATACCTATTTTATTAAACATTCTCCTCACCCTGTTCAGAAACCACTATACTCTAACAGAGTGATAACTCCAAAAATTAAAACACCGAATACAAATAATACTGACAACAAATTTAATGAAAATAACTTGTCTATGAGTAGTTATCTAACACGCTCTGGTCGTACTGTAATACCTCCTGTTCGTTACAGAAATTAAAATATTGATTTATTTTGAATTTTGCCAATTGAATTAATTGAAATTAAGTTGTGTTTGAGTAGTTTCTTAAAATTAAATTGTTAGTTATTTTTATTATAAAATGAGGATGTAATATAATTCATATTTTAGTGTCTTTTAGTGTTATAGAGTTGCGGACGATTGTAGATAAGCATTAATAAAATAGCGTTGAGTTAAAGCAGGTGTGTTTTAATACTGTTCTAATAACAAATAAATATTAACATAAAACCTAATAAAGAAAACATATAACAGGTATCGATACCACGCCTCTTTACTGGACATTGTATCCTGTGGATGTACAACCAACTGTAGCAGAGGATTGTGGATGTCGAAAAAGCAGGTTTGGAATAAGCTTTGTTTTGTGCAAGATTTGCTATGGAGAACCACTTTAATGACGAGGACGACGAAGCTTGATGACGAATTCAACGATGGTACTTTTGCCAAGATCAACCGTTCATTAAAAAGAAAAGCAAGCCAATCACCTGTGATAATTGAGAATGAAAATGACAGTTGCTAATTATATCATGACATGGTGAGAAATTCAACTAAAGAAAGTTGAAAAATGTTGAGTAAGCCTATCGGGAAATTACTTGAAAAAAAAAAACGCGCCGTAAACTCAACCTCAAGGGTGGTGCGGAATTGAGTTTGAAAAAGAATTTTTTCATAAAGGTAAAACTCGTCGAAAATCAATTGTTTTAATATAAACACAGTTCTGCATTCAAAAAATGAAATTCTTAATGTACCAAACTTAATTATTAACAAATAGTAATAGTGTAAGATATATTGAAAAATTCTTAGCCTACTATAGAACCAAACAAAATTTCAATGTCAAAATATTTTATTACTCAACATATTCTCCCTTAATTGGATACATTTATTACAGCGAACCTGCAACGTCTCTAGACCTTTCAAAAAATGTTTCTTCTTGCTCTGCAAACCAGACCTCCACAGCTTCTATTACCTCCTTGTTGGAAGAAAATGTAACGACATTTTAAACTTTTTCAGTTGAGGAAAGAGGTGATAGTCGGACGAAGCCAAATCGGGTGAATAAGGGGGTGTTCTAGTAATTCAAACCCTAAATCACGAATTTTTTGCATGGCAACATGAGATTTGTGTGCAGGGGCGTTGTCCTGCAAAACAAAACACCTTTCCGCGTCTTTTCTCTTTAATATTTTCCGTAGAGTGGTCAGTAATGTCGAATAGTAATCTCCAGTTATTGTTCTACCCTTATCCAAAAATCAATCATGATTACTCCATGGCAATCCCAAAAAACTGAAGCAAGAACTTTTCCAGCAGATTTTTGGACACGAAACTTCTTAGGTCTTGGAGAACCAGAGTGTCGCCATTCCATCGATTGTTGCTTTGTTTCTGGATCGTAGAAATGTACCCAAGTCTCATCCATAGTAACAATTCGGTTTAAGAAGTCTACATCGTTTTCAAATCGAGCACAGATCGAACGCGATGCTTCTACCCTTGCACGCTTTTGGTCAACATTCAAACATTTGGGGTCCATTTTGCAGCAATATGATGAACGCGTTCGTATGAAATATTCAGTGCTTTAGATATCCGTTTTAGCCCAATTCGACGGTCTGATAAAATCATGTCATGAACTGCATCGATATTTTCGGGGACTGACACAGAAACTGGCCTTCCCGATCGGTCATCATCTTCAATGGAAAATTTACCTCTTTTGAAGCTTGCATTCCAATTTTTGACGGTCGCATACGAAGGACATTGATCACCAAGGGTATTAAGCATATCTTCGTAAATCTGCTTACCTCT
Source organism: Abscondita cerata (assembly GCA_030710515.1). NCBI lineage: Eukaryota > Metazoa > Arthropoda > Insecta > Coleoptera > Lampyridae > Abscondita > Abscondita cerata. The sequence continues at coordinate 13,466 of JALBCR010002063.1, forward strand.
TAACCCTTTTAAATACAGGTACTTGATGATGGCTCGATACTCCAATTTTTCGATTTTCACAATTTCGGTGGACATCTTTTTTCATTTAATTTATTGCGTGACTCTGGTTTACTTTTTTGACGTCAAACTTTACACTGACACTTCTAATAAGTTATTGTTCGTTGCTATGGTAACGCAATATTTTGTTTATGCAAGGAACTGGTCTAGGCTAACTAGATATCAATACATCCTCGTAATTGAATAATAGTTGAAAGAACAAATTGATTATTAAACCCATCGAAATGCTCATTTTTAAAATGAAACTTCACTCCAACAAATTCCTTGTTTGGCCAAGTAAGGTAAATTTAAACAACGTGATTATGTATAGCAATTGTTTATTTTAATAACATGAACCGGGACAAGTCAGATTACGCGGAGCGTGAGAGCTATTCAGCGTATTTCAAAAATCCGCCGGAACATAGCAACTTTGCGCGTCGATTGACGGGATAATTTTTTTGTAAATACTAAAAAATTATTTTATCTTTAATAAGGTTCTTTCACTAAAAAGCGTCAGGTGAACTGGAAAAAGGTACGAGCCGAAAAAATACTTTTTTTAAGTCGTTCTGTCGACTTTGAAGAGATATAACTTTTTTCCCGTTAAACGCACAGTTTTGTGTCATATAACATTTTGAAAATAGTAACTCCAAAATGAATCTAAAAGCACCAAGTTTATGACTGTGCGATAATCAGAACCTTGAGATATAAAATTCAAAAAACACTAAATCCAATATGGCGGCGCAAGGGTTGGTTTTAGGGGTGCGCAAACTTAGAGTTATACTAACCGAAGAAGACCTTTTAAAACGAGGGGTAAGAAAAAATGTATACAAAAATGGTGGGTCAATTGTTAAATGTACTGTAAACTATTAAATATTTGGTTAAAAGACCTTCTTGTAATTTGTTCTTGTATTTCGAACAAACATCGCTTTATATTTTTATGTAGAGAATTTAACCATGGTAAAGTTTCAAAGGAAGAAATATTTTCTTCATAAATTAAAAGTACTATATTATTAATGATATCTATTTATAATTTAAAATGTATGGCACAATTAATGTTGTTAAAAATTATTTTTCCAAAATTGTTTTTTAAGAACTAAAACTAAATACGCTCGGGGAAAGAAAAATAAATTCATAGTTATGTGAGAAGATATACATTTTTGTAATGTAATATAATTTTGATAACGATTAAAAAAATCATCCTTTTAGGACTCGTCAGGAACGGAAAAACTTAAATATGTTTTTCTAATTGTTTCTAATTTTCTAATTTTGTCTGCATGATTTTAGTTCATTCTTGAACTACAATTGGTGTTGATAAACGTAGAATACAGGGTGTCAGAAACTCTTCTACCAAACGGAAACTACAGGTACTAGATATTATTTTATGTCGATTTAACTCAAATTACCTTAATCCAAAAATGCTACTGCCTTTTAATGAAGACATCATGCCATTACTTAAACATTTCAAACTTTGTATAACCAATAAACCATTACAAACCCGTCATTCGCTGTAGGTAATTAATTTTTTTACAATCACCGGAAGCGTATTAGTAAGGGGTTACTAACGGGTATTTTTATAAAAAACGTTTTATTTTTTACTTTTCTTTTATCTGACATCAATTTTAAAAAATTCAAGATAATTTTCATGAAAAATGTCCTCTTCTTTGAAATCGATATCATGAACCGTTTTTGAGAAAAATATATTTAAACTTTTGTGTTTCTAACATAACATCATGTTGTATTATAAAATTGTTTCTGTAATATCAAGTTGGCGTTGAAAAATCAACAAAATCTAGAAATACTGATAATAAAGTCGTAAGTATTAAGTTGCATTTACATTGTTTTGGAAATTTTAAAATAATTTTATTTCGTGATGGTATAAAACAACAATTAACATTAAAATATTAAACAAAAATAAAGATAATTAATTTTACAACAGATACAGATACAGATTACAACTTAATGTGACTATCGTCACACTGTCACAGTCTTTAAACCAAAAGTAGAACAATGTGTGCTAAATCCAACAATTTAAACTGCAGCTATGTATACGAATTAAATGCAGAAATATTCGCATTTCTTCAGAACGTCACAGTAGTTAATGGTTTTCAAAAATTGTTAAATTACTCGAAAACCATACATTTTAGGCCATGCATATTGTACATAAACTATATCTCAACTCATTAGGGGTATCCAAAAATGCAATAATATACAGAGTGTACCATTTGAAATAAGAAAGTTTACTTTATCCTGGGGAAAACAAAACCCCTTGTATACACAAAATCATTTGTAGGTTGTAAAAAACTTGAATTCAAACAAATTTTGTCTAAAACATTCTTCTCTATCTTTAATATCTGACCCATCAATCACCAAATACAGGGGGCTGCCCCACCCTGTATGATTATGCAAAAAAAAATTTGAAACAAAATTTTTATTTCTCCAACTTTTATTTTAAGTCCTTTTTTTGGTTTAGACGTGACATGTTTTTTATTTTATGCAGTCTAATATGTATTACTTTGTATTGAATTTTATTTTAAAATACACATACATATTGTTTTTATTTGTTTGTTTATTTATTTTTCGTTACGAATAATTCGTATATTAAACTTGTTCTTTAATATTTTCTATATTCATAATTAATTCCAAGCACATGTTTGCCAAATTCGCTTATCATTTTAATTAGTAGATTTTGAAGAACTAGTACGGAATACGGACGTATTTTTAATTTGACCCACGTTTGCATATCGACAAAGAAAAATTGGTTCTCAAACTTAAGGATTTATTTATTGGTATTTAAACCGTAAATAATATTTTGACATATTGATTAAACTTTCCCAATAAGTTTCCAATTTAGTGCAAATGCAATCGTGACGATAAAAATTTTAGAATCTCAAGTTTCAGTAAGATTCGAAAAGTACAATACATAAATTTGTGTATGCGCTTTTAAAACTTTCTGACGTAATAATAAAGTTAAGTCTGATTTAATACCAGGACCTTTTAGTATTTTGAGACCTAATGGAGAGAAGCATAGACTCTTGCAACTAAATACATCTTTTGTTTTAGCAGTTAAACATACATTTCATGTTTTAATTATGCTTTTAGTGGTACTATAAGAGCTAACGCTAATGGGGTCAGCAAAGGCTAAAGAATAGTTTTATATCATAATTTGTTTTTGGTGTCTGCAGCCAGTAAATTCGTTCGTATTTTCTCAGCACGCAGATTATTTTACTTTTCGTTTTTGAATTGTTCCTTTTAACAACACAACAACAACAATGCTCTTTATTATTGTCTCTTTGAGGAAAACGTTCTTTTTTCATTCTTGTTAAAAGTTTTCTGTCGATTGTAACAGTTGTCTGTAATACGTTTCGTATAACGATCTGGGGAACAAAGAAATTTTATATTTCTATCAAATAACCTCTTTGTGTAAGCATTTTTTTGGAATTAAGTGTTAAAAGTTGAGTATTCCTCAATTTGGATTGTTTCCAGAACTTAAATGATATTACATTCAATGTTCCGCTTTGAAGTAGTCACTTTTATTATATTTTATGATCCGGACGCAATCAATTTTATCACTTATATTTATTAAACCTTCTTGTTGGGAACCTAGTTAATTCAATTAATAAACTAATTTCTTATATGTTATTATTATTCTTTAACAATACTTTAATTTTAGAAAGTAGTTCATTGTATTCTCTGCTTTTTTGTAAACTGTCCTCATTTCTTCTAATATTTTAATATTAATTGTTTTTTTGTAAAAGTTAAGGTTCTAGTGCTTTAACAGATTATCGTTTGTGAATTTTTTTAGTAAAAGTTCCTAAATGTTCAGAAGTTATGAAGCAACATAGTTTTAAATTTTAGTTTATTTAAAGGCAATACAAGTTGGGCACTACCACCGAACTATTATATAGCAAATAATGTAAGAAAACTGAAAGCATCACTTAAGACCACATTTTAAGAATATTGTAGATTGTAGAGGGTGTTCTAGAAAACCACATTAGAGTTGAGTTATTGTAAATGGAACACTCTCTATTTTTTTCTATTTTGAATTATACCGTAAAAATAATATATGTGCTTTTAACATTTTCCTATGCCTATTTCCTTCGGTTTCTAAGATTTTCATTTACAGATCCTCAGAAAAGTACCATATAGTTAAAATTAGTAAGAACCAAGAGATTTGCTTTACAGCACCTTTCTAAGAGCTTTCAACATCCTTATTCCGATGTTCAATATTAGTTCATCATTGAAACTTTTTACTTTAAAATAAACTAACGTTTGTTGCAATTTGTTATGGTCCAAAAAATTTATTTTAAAAGAAATTTGTAGCCGATAGCTACTGTCGGTGAGGAGTCGTGAGCTATTTTACCGATGTAGTAGTAAAAGATGTTTTTCCACTACTAGCTGTGAAGTGGACAATTATTGCGTCTCCTAGCCAACTGAGAAGTTGAATTTTCTATTAGTGGTTAATAATTTTTTCTATTGTTGACCTAGGTTAATAATGGACAATTTCAAATTTTTTGAGAATCTAAGAATAGTTGTTTAACAAAACGAGTGAAACATAATTTTGTATATCCAGGAGATTATCTTTAACGTATTTGCTGCTTAAAATTACCTAACACGATAAAATTATTTGAATAAAAAATGCCATTAGTTTAAAATTCGCGCCCCCATCCCATAACCGCAAATACATAACCTGAATTTATTTATTTATTAAATATGATGGTAGAATCAGTTTTTTCAGGTTTCCCAAAGGAGATTTAACCAGGCGAGTTAAGTTACATCAAGAATTTTAAGTAAATTACAAACATTTGGTTGTAGGTGTTTTGAATGGTTAACAGAATCTGGAAGGTCCGATCTGTTGCATAAAAAATGTCGACTCTAAAAACTTGAACGAGTATAGTGGGGAACACTTGCCATTCCTAAATGAATTACAAGTGTCAATTTCTGAAACCCAATATTCAAATGATGCAAGGTATATTGGCGATGATGCAATAAATGCCGTTAACATCTCTAGCTATACTTAAACTACTCAAGCTTGCAGCCAAATACTCTTAGGTAAAGAAAATTACGGAGGTACATTCTTAAATTGCAACGTGAAAAGAAAGCACTTCAATTGAAGTTAACATCTCCCAACGATTACTTCCCGAAAGCAGAGCACAAATTGTGACAGCCCAAGTGGACTTAAAAAAATAAACCACTAAGAAGCAGGAGATATACAGAGGAATACAAACAATTTTCACTAAAATTATATTTTACGAGCCCCAAAATGTTAATTTTAAAGTAGGTTTTAAATTTTTTGCCAGCTCAAACTGCTACGTGATCATGGTTAGAGTTATATATAAAAAGTTAAACAACCCTTGTGCTACATCTTTACAAATACGATATGCAAAGGTGACAAATTGAAGTCGATAGTATTAAACTGCATAGAAAAGCTACAACTACAATGCGGTGCCAATGTTAGGCAGTAGTAAAATTTTCGAAACCTAATTAAAAGAATAAATGTATCACCGGAAAACCAAACCTTCTCGTAAACGATAAGAAAATCTATTATTTCTTCTGATGTCCCCTATTTATTGAAGTCGGTGCAAAATAACTTGATTAAATACGATATAATCTTTAATAACAAAAAGCATCTTGGAAAGACATTAAAAATTTCTACATGTCAGACAAACGAACCGCTGCGCTTGGCTCCTAAATCAACTAATTTGTTATATTACTCCGAATAATTTTCAGAAAATGAAGGTGAAATATGACCATTACAAGTGTTTAGTGAATCAGTTGCAGTTGGTTTATCAACGTATGTAGCTTTTAATGCTTTTTGATTTATTTGCATTCCTGTGCTACTTGATTTTTACAAGAAAAATGTTTATTTTTATTTTGACTTAAATTTGGCTAGTAGTGAAAAAATAGTATATATACACCATGGTTGTGAAGTTCATTATTGCCTACACGCACAACTGGTGCTAAGGCAATAATAACAGACTTCACAACCTTGGTGTATAATATACTATTAAAACCAAGAAGCCACTGCACACTGGTAGTTATCAGTCTTAACCAATAGGGACTGAAGTCACAAAGTAAAACAAACTGATAATCGAAAGAAACTATAATTTAACAGTATAGAGTTGTTTTACCAAGACAAAAATAATAGCACATAAATTCTGAAAGCGTAAGTTACAATCAAAAACTAGAAAACATCGCAACATAAACAGGCTTAGCTCAGAAGTCGAAGGCGTGGTCCAAAGAAATTTGCTTTTTGTGAATCTTATTTCGACGTCAAAAATATCGTTGGCTCATCAAACATAAAGAAATTTGTCGATAATCAGTGGGTTCCAAACGGAGAAGACGTGATGAAGAACCCTGGCGTTAACCGAAGATTCTTGATGTAGGTACTTTTTGATTTACTTTGAGTTAAGTACAGTTCTAAACCTGAAACGTTTTCTCAAAACGCAAACAAAACATACATGAAAGGCTTGACCATGTACAAATTATTTAAGATAAATTTATTAAATGAAACATAAATCATCACATTTAAAAAACATAGTAATACTAATACGAAACACACAAAACAAAAAAAATTATAAACCTAGAATCTAAACAAGGAAATTGATATTTGTCACAAAATTTATAATGGTAACTAATCACGTGATTTCAAATTAATGTAACATTTAAATAAACATAGAGACACAAAAGAAGAATACTGTTTCCTAAACAAACCCAACGTTTTACCTTGGTAACGAAACTCATAAATTGCATACAATCCAAGTTCAAAGTTATCGTGCATAACATAATTTTTAATGTGTAAAACACTTACGAGAATGATTTGGTTAAATAGTTAAAAAGCACTGGACGCTAAAAATTTTCGCAAGTGAAAGAAAAACAAAGTTTATTTCGGTATCAAAGCCAATTTAATTAGTTTAAGCCAATGTAATAAACTTTAATTACGCGAAAAATTCAATTACAAAGAAAAAAATGTAAATACCTGGTGAGTTGAGCGTGCAAACGGTAAGACACAGGAGGGCTTCCCTACCACAGGGAATATTGTATTAATTTCTTTGAAGAAATGAAGGCAGTCGTTATCAATCACCACAACAGTGTTGTCGTTACGAAGAAGTTTTATGCTAAAAATAGCGGCAAAACTCTTTAATAAACCGCATATAAAGCGAAATATGCTGAGTAAACCAACTAACAATCTCTGAAACCCGAGCAGGGACCCAGTTAATTTACTTCAAAAGTACTTGAATACTTTCTATTGCTAACCGCACATCTTTATGTTTAGAGGGAACATTTTCCGAAAAATGCGATATATCACGTCTTAAACAAAGTGTTCCAAAAAATCAATGGAATCAATGAATGAATACATCTTCTATGTTAATGAAACAAAATTGAAAATAGACGACGTTAATAACGTAAATAAACCAGTAAAAGTTAGAATTTTTAAGCGAAACATACGCAATTAAATCGCATTAAAAACGTAATTTGACCAGTTAGGATGCAATTCAAACTGCAAAATCAAAATTTCGCAAATTGAACGTATTTAATCAATATAAATCATAATTAAACGATGGATGGTCACAACATTACAGATCGTATCACAGATAAATTATCGGACAACATTATTGCGGGGTGTTCCCCAACCCGAGGAAGTACATTCATGGAAGCTTCAAAACTTTACCCATAAAACGTGAACTCAAAAACTAATGAACCTTCAAATTGTTTTATTTGAAGTTCGGGAACGACAGGTGCTTCATATAAATTTCCAATTGATATGGATGCAGGAAAAATGAAGATTGATTGATTGACTACTGGTTGATACGGCACGACGGACATGTGTCGAAGTGGAAGACCGCCTGCGGTGATAAGGTACAACAGTTTGTTTGCAGAGATAAACCCCTGCCTCTTAGAACAAAAGGTTGTGATAAGTAACACTAGCAGTAGAAATAAAGAATGGAATGCAAATTCATATGCTAGTTTGCCTCCAAATTTTTCAATGGTTGGTCTCTGGTAGAACTTCTAAAAAGTATACCAAAATGGCGCTTGCATAGATAAGAAAAATTTGTTTCACTTACGGCATTCCACAGTATGCATAATAGTATGTACTTATTACAGCTTGTAAATAATAAAGAAACTCATCAATCTACAAGTTATTAAATAGTTTGAGGGTTTTATTTAATGAACCTTTAGCAATAATGAAGACCACGTGTACAATCGTTCGAAGCCACTAACCGCAAATATAGAAGCGGACGTTCTAAAGAACGGATTCTAGCAAGAAGGAAGTCGATTTGTACGAAATCTCCAGATCGAAAGCCGACACTAACGTTTGGTTGTCTAAACACCAACCGGAAAATTGCACGAAACCGGAATTAAATTTATGAAAGATAGATAGATAGAAAAAACTGTCCACATTTCTTAAAAAAATATATGACTTTTCTATAATTTAATTACTTCACAACTAACAACCAACATAACAACGTCCATTTAAATTTAATTGAAACTGTTAAACCTAATTTTGAACTTTGCATTATTCCCTGACCCAAAATTTTATAAAAAAATTATTAATTATTATTTCAAATTAAAATTAAATACAGTTTCTTTTACTCACCATTCATCCTCTCATTTAATGATTTTAAAATTATATACATTTTCTGTTGTCATTTGACGATCAATTTTAGTTTACTACTGATCATTTCTTGGTAATTTTATTTTCTTTCATACTTACCGTTCCACTTTCTTTTAAATTATTAAATTTTGACTATAGTTGTAAAAAAATACATTCAAAACACATTTTTACATAGTTTCCGTTGTCATACAGTGTAAAATTATTAGTAAAATCTGTTTATTTGATTTTAATTGCGCCATCTCTTAGTCGTTTTTAACCTAATTTTAAAAGTCGCAAGTAATTTTGATTTAAACTTAAATCATTGAATAACTTTATACTAATCGTAAATAATAGTTTATTAATTCTACAAAAATTAGAATGTCATACAGTGATGATTCGCCAATGAATAATAAATAATTAACATTAAAGTAATATGATTTCCGTTTCAATATTTCATTAGTTGGTGTACGGGTACTTTATCTTAAAGCAGTTCTCTTGATAATGCTTTTAAATTAAAACATTTTGAAAATATTTTTAAAAAACACGTTGGCGAAAAAGATAAATAAACTCTTTGTGTGGTTGGGCATATTATATAACATTCTGTTATGTCATCGTTTTATGCGAGAATTAAAAATAAACGCGTTTGAATCGAACGCTTTCGAGAGGTACAGGAGTTTTTGAAAATTTTTTGAACTAATTATTCGTCTAAAATGCCCGCGATTTTAGAACATTTTTCGAGATCCGATAGAGATGTGAGGTACGTCGGCAAACGGAATTACGCTCCAAAACCAAAAAAATTTCACCCCTAACTTTAAGGGCAAAAAATCTGGTCACCTAGGGCACAATTTACAGTTTTTTCTTTGAGACTGTACCTAAACGATAAACGTAGCTTTTAAAATAAGGCCGTAGGAGGTACACAAAGTATTTTCGAAAAAAGTCGGAATATCCTTTAAAAGTTAAACTTTAAACTCGAAAAGGTGAGGGATCCGTAGAATAATGTGAGAAAAATATTATGAAACGGCCTATAGCGTCAGAGAAAATTCGAAAATAGCTACTTATTTAAACGTATATACTTTTTCTTTTCATAACGGTACAGCTAGAAACATGAATCAAAAAGAAACAATCGTAATTATGCAAATTTTGGGAATATTTTTGCTAATGCCCTTTCCCGCAGGAACTTGTTGAATTGACTTGGGTAGTGCGTCTCGAATTAATGCACCAAGGTTACAGAATGATGCCTGAAAACTGTAAAGTTGGTATGTATGCAAAACCTACGCTTCTTACAGTAGGCCAGTCGATCGAGCAATCAAATAGTCGAAGCGGCAACTCCATCGACGCGAAGCGGCAAGCGACCCTGGTTAAACTAATAATCTACAATGCGTAACAAACTCATGCTATACACAAATTTGTACAAAATTGACAAAATTTACATGTCAATGAGAAGTAGTAATAACTGCTTTTAAATGATTTTAACTGTTACTAAGGTTTTTTTCATTGATGTATTTACCTACTCTATATTATTTTCGTCTATCGGTGGAATATTTTTCATACGCCGAGACCTTCTAGGTTTAGTGTTATTAACTTATAATGACGCTACTTGTTTTTAGAATATTTCTTAGTTTTCCACCAACCTAAGGTACACAAAAAGTTTTATTAGTTGTTTACTTCATCCAGGAATGCCCAGTTGTTTACTTTTCACGTGTATATAGGAAGTTTTCTGAAGTTTACAAGAACAAAACATTCCATTGACTATATCAGATACTGTTTCTTGGCTGAAGAGGCACTACGCAAGTTCTTTAGCTTCGAAGTTACACATATTTCAAAGTTTACAGCTTTACAGGGCGATTTTCATTACGCATTCTTGTAAATACACATCAATTTAGATTTTCTTAAAATTCTTTAGTAATCCCAGCATAATTTTAGGATCGGATCGCAACAATGGTGATCGTTTACATGAAATTACAGAAGTGGAACAAATGCACCGTCAGAATCGTAATACAAAGAAAGATTTATTCATATTTTAAATTAAAATTCGATTTAATTTATTCGGAAAAGGTCATATTTAATAACATTTCAATATATTTTTATGAATAAATACAGATCTACTACTTTACTCTATTAAACAAATAATAATTGTACTGTGTGCTATTTTATAATAGAGAAAAAAAAAAGGTTTGTGTATAAGCTAGATTTGTTGGTTTACTATGCTAAGAAGCATAAGGAATACAAACATTAATTTATATAAGCTGTTTTTGGCAATTAGCTTTTACCGCTACCTTGACCCTTTTCTTTCCAGGGTAAAGTGCAAAATTAACTTTATGCAATTATCATTAGCTTCGTGTCACATTGATAAATTAAATAAATATAAACGAATGCATATTGAAGAAATAAAAGGAATCGATTAATAGAATGAGGTCGTGGAAGCCGTACTATAATAATAAAATAGTCATTTCAATAAAATTATAGGGTTAAGTACTAGTGACAGTTCACCTTAGAATCTTCGGTGACTGGTGAAGGGAGGATCGTAAAAGCTATTAGTTTCAGAGTGTGGTTAACATATCGCATTAAATTTCCATCGAATTTCCTATCGCATTGAAATCTTTATTCTTTAAAAAAAAAAGATCACATTAAAAGCGTTTCGGTATAAGATTTAGTGCAATAGTGTTTGTTATGTTATGGTCGTAAAGTAAACTTTAATATAATACACAAACAAAAGGTTCGATTTTAGAAACCCTCATTTGTAATTTATAGAATAAATATCCTTACAAAGCGACCGTTTGCTGAAAACAGTTTCGACAGTAACGACAGTTTGATGTAAATGTGATAACCTAATATAGACTCAATATAAATTACTTCATTATTCTTGTGTTGCATTAAAAAAATTACTTTAATGGCTTTTAACGAAGGAAGGAAAAAATTATTGACTACATAAATTGGATGAGCAAAACATTAGTTGCGTAATTAGCTATACATTCTATTATTATCTTGTTCTAGTATACTAATTCAATTACAATTTATTGCCAAAAATTTATTGTGAAAGGGACGTATTATGCACAATATGTAAATTGTAACATACAACTTTTAAACCAAAAGTAATTGTGACCTTAATTTTTTACATACATATAATAAAATTCATAACGTGAGCGGTGAAAATTCAAAGAAATGAAAATAATTTGTAAAGGAAACCGTAACTGTTATTTGTAAGAATGACAGTTTTAAAACCCTCGCTTACAACGAACAATCGCACTATTTATCTTTATTTTATCAGAATTTAGAATTATTGTTAAAGAAAACATACCATTGCCTTGCAGTACTTATTTTTTTAAATTACCCCGTTCTTCTAGCGTTGATTAGCATATAAATGGGTAATAACACACGCCATAATTACATCAAAATAATGACTGTATACGTATCGTTAGCGAAGTTGGTATGTCAAGACATTAACAAAAAGAAAATCTTATTTTCTCTTTTGCGCTACACGCAAATTTATAATAATGTTCCTTAAATTGTATACTCATAATTTCTTGTGAATTACCAGCCGGATTTCATCGTTTTACCTTGTTTTTTCTTATTTCGTGGAAATGGTTATACGAAATTGGTTTTCAAAGTGTTAAACAAAAGTTATTGTGACCGATATTGTCAATGTCATGATGCGGCAAATACATTGTAAATTTCGGTCGGTTTCCCAACCAAGACAAATATTTAAATAAAGACCGGTCTGCTGATTTTCATATCAGATCTATACGTCTTTGGTAGAACAGACAAGGAATGGCAGGTCACGAGAGAATACAATTGAAGGGAACAAGAAAATCTTGAAACTAAATTTTCGTAAAATGATGTGTGTTGAAATTTATGTCGGTAAAGTTGGCACCTCCAAATTAAAAAAAACTATTATAATTTAGCAATAATTTGTATATAAAAAATTAGAATTGTCAAAAATCAAATTTTAACAGCACATACGTTAAATTAAGGTTAATTTGTACCGACGAAAATAATTAGTTAATAATTAAATTTTTAATATAATTTGGGTACGCATTTTAACCGTTTCAGCAAAAACTTTTTAAAAAAGTTTTTACATAATCTCGATAATGATTTGGTAATCAATTTTTAATGAAATTTTGTTTGTGTTTTAATTTGTAAATAATATAATTTATACCCACAATGGTTGTTACGGTTATTTATAAACAAAATATAAAATGGAGTAATGCTGAAAACCTGGCCGGCAGCTCTATTAGTCGCAGAGGGTCGTGGTAGTACTTACTAGTTATTAAGTTGAAGGCTTTCATACTGCAGGAGGATATAATGAAGAGTGGATCGTATAAGAGATAAGGCGTTGACACACACAGCGGTTTGTGTCGACTAAGCTGTAGGCTCGACTGCCGCTTTAACGACGACACACACAGTGGTTTTGTGTCGACTTGGCTGCCGCTTGTCCATTTTAAATCTTTAATTTTAATGAAAATCTTATTAGGTAAATATGCGCCGCGTCAGTAATAAAATCGCGCACGTTTCTTCCATTAGACGGAGTGTCGAGACGGCTTTTCATACGCCCGGCTGTAGTATCGGCGTGTGTGTTTTGCGTATGAGGTAAATAAAGATACAATTTTAAATTATTTTAGTTGTCGAGACACACGAAATAATTGTTCCCGCAGGAAGTATCCGAACTACCAGTAGAATTTAATAGCCGCGACGATATCTACGCCTGTGGTAAGGCGTGACCGCCTCAATTTATAATACAAACCAATAAATGACCCGTAAAATTGTGTCCAATGTGTACGTGTCACAAATACTAATATTCGTCTTACACAATCAAAGAAAGACTACGTGGAGTACCGGTACTCGATGACGAATTCAAAATTATGAAATAGCCCAAAGCGCAATGACATATAACTAACTTTTCGAAAGATCTTTCAAAATGACATTATTTAAATAACAAAGCGCTAGAAATTAGTTAAATTCACGTTGAACTACAGGTACAGTCGCGAGTACATATAAAGTGATACGATAAAAAACATGAAATTTGGTTCCACTTATCTGGTTTGCTACGAATGATGTTGCAACAATAATTTTGGCAGGTTTGTTATTTCCATATTAGTGTTGAGTTGAGTTGAGAAAAAACACGTTTCTTTGCATTTAAATGTTAATTAACTATATAATGACAATTCATTTTCGGTATAAAACATGAATATAAGGTACTTTATACTATTTACAATTACATGGCGCAGGCGGTATCCTTCTATTATTTTTGTCAAAAATTTACTTATTTTTTTCTCTATCGACTGGGGTATACGGACGCAGGATGAAAAATGTATAACCACAATAGGAATGAAAAGGTTTGGATATGAATGGCTCGAATAACTTCATCCCATACACAGACGGTCAACAGGTTATCTTCGAAAAACCCTCTTATTGGACAGCTACAACTAATACAGAGATCAATTCTTCTTCATCGATATGCAGAGGAGGTCGCTTTATTGGTAACCAACTATATTCCACGGTCTTTCAGATTATACAGACTTAGTAAGTAGCCATAAACCATCTCTCTTTATTTATTGTATATAATGGTATTGATGAGGTTCATGCAAATTCTTTCCTAAGCGAAGGGTTACTGCAATTTGAAATGCATTATCACATTTCTCACATGGAATAACATGTAGCAAAGCTCTTGATTATAGGGCAGAAAACGAGGTTTATTAGTGTCAGAAGAAAACTTGACGTTGTTGGCTACTATTCTTATATTAAACAAATCTCAGTTTTTTCGAAACTTGGATTAGATCCAGTTGAGTTTCTACTGAAGTCAAACAACACCATTGCTCATAAGTTTTATCAAATTCACTAATAATCGAAAAGTCGGCTCCTTGATTAAGGGACAGAACACAAGAGACAAATCCAAAAGAAAAGACGATGAATGGAAAGCAGGTAAATATATATCCAACACCTTCCTTATACGAATTGCTTATTTTATTAGATTTTTAACCCTGATTCCAATAACCCTTTGCTAATAAACACAACAATGCTTACACTAAACCCGAACTATGTTTAACTTTTGAAAGATCGTAATATATCATTAGTAGTTTATACGTTTTGAAATTTAGAAGAGTGGATACAACTTTAGATGGTACATTTCGACGTTCTCGTAGTGTTGTTTATTCTATGGTTTTATTGTTTTAGTGAAAATTTGATTTTATTGACGGTATCTTATTTGTAGCTTGGTATTTTTGATCGACTTTTAACATAACGCTTTTAACATAGATTTTTATTGTTTCCTTCTTGTTGGGGGGGAATTTGTAACGGTACTTACGACAATTAATGATTTTCATTCTTTGTTGATTTATTTCAATGTTGGATTTTTGATCTCCGAGTTGTATTGTATTTCTTTCCTTTTGTGGTTTTCTAGTTTCCTATTGGAATTGACTAATTTAATTAGTCATAATGAAAATGGGCGATTATTTCGAGTTTTTACTTTTAATTACGTTTATTACACTTCCATCGATTGTAGTGAACTCAATCAGTATCAATTCCTGTAGGAATTCTATTATACCAACCGTAACAACGTATAATTACGCTAATACAATGTACAAAATTTAATTTTGAAAGTTTAAATTGTTTACACATGCGTTGCATCAACGCATCTTCACTCTTCAACCATTTTGAAAGCAAATATAAATGTGAATTTTGGAAAATTAATCAATGCTTCGATAACAATACATTAAACAACAATAGTTTGATATTACGAACATTAATATTTTCTAGTCGAATTAATTTAATATTGTCAAAGTAATAATGTAGCTTAAAATAAAATTTCAAATTAGTTTCGATCATATTTTTATTTCAGACAGAAAAATAGTATAAGATTAAAATAAGTCGTTACATACTTGTAATTGTTTTGCCGATGAGTTGCAAGATAAAACGTTGGCGAATCCATCAAATGAAAACTATATAAAAATTATGTACTCGTAAATGTCTTATTAAATAAACCAATAAAATTTGCTATTTGTTTGGAAAATATGAAACGAAATTTTGATATTAAAAGATTTTACGATTTAATAATAAACGTTAAACAAATATAATTTACAACATTCTTAAAGCATTTAGTTTTTCGTTAAAAAACAATTATTTTTTTTGTTACATTGATTTAAGTACGGAAACCTTCTTAAATCCTTCAAAATTATTTAATACCAACGCCGTTCGTGCCAAGAATCTCAAAAACGAGCGAACGGATTTTTATTGCAACAAAGCTTTTGTCATCGATTCTTACAGAAAACGCTTTTTTGAGGGTTTACTAGCGTCCTTTAATTGAATCACGTCTTATTTCGGTTAAATTTGCAATTGTGGTGTTATTGTTAAATAAACAAACGTCCAACGTGATGTAATTGTTTGATGTCGCGTTTGATAGATTTGCCGATTAATTAATTTTTCGTGCTGAATATCAATTTATTTATGTTTAATTCGTATGCCATTCACTCTTTGATGACAAATATAAACGATTATTAATTTATTTCTACTGAAAAAGGAGTTGATTGGATTAACAATATGTTTCAGGTTTGAAATAGTTTTCGTTGTATTACTAGGATTTGTTGATTAAACCACACCGACGCGACGCTGCTAACATCGTGACGTATATCAAAAGTTGTTGAAAAATTAATCTTTAATCCTAGTTGATTGAGAAGGAAAATTCATAAATTTTTTGAATTGAGCTAGACGGCAGTTTCTTGTAAATTTTATAACAATAAATTTTGTTTGTCGTTATACCAGTTTAGTTGTATTTAATTGGTCATAATATAATGAATTAAAATAATTTATTTCGTATTTATAATTTTTCTAAACAGTTATACTCTTGATTAGTACTTAGAGATTAATAAAAAACTAATTATGAAGGTCTGTAAATGTGATTTGTCGTGAACTGAAATAATTTTTGAGTAAAAATATTTAAAGAGGCATATCAAATACTCAGCAATGGCGATGCAATTTTGAACAATTGGGAAAACTAGGACACTTCGGATCAAGAAGTTTATTAAAATAAGTCCAAATTGTGGTCTGTGGTTAAACGAATTGTCAACCTAGCTAATTCAATAAGAAATATTACACATATTTCTATTCAACTTATTCGATAAACTTATGTTACCGCCAAAATTTAAAACTTTTCTGTCGCTTGATTAAAGTTTACGGTGGTTTGACTATTTTTTTTCAAAGATCTTCAAAAGCAACTGCTTACACAAGCATCAATGCTCGGATTTAATTGAAAATTGGTGATAATAATTGACAATATTGACAATATGAGGTTTAAAACTGTATTTCATATATATATATATATATACTGCGATGGACCGTAATTATTCAGTTAAAAAAAATATGTAATTGAAATTCGATACTCAAAAAAAAAAATGTACTTTAAACTTTACCTCAGGGCTCGAGTTCGTTTAAATAAAATTATGATTCAATCAAATAACAAATTTAATCTAATCTAAAAAACATTTCACAAATAAAATACAAATATTAATTAATATTCAACTAACCTTTAGTTTATTCTGCCGGGTTGTAGTGATTATTCGAATTGTTTCACTGTTTTAAACTATCTTTAAATTTTTACGTTCAATTAACTTTGACCCACTTTAAACGTTGCGATTTTATATTGTTTTTCGTTACATTATATTTTTAATTTTGATGACTGATTTATTGTATGTTGACTCGTTGATTACCAAAATATCAGAGTTTATTACTTATTCTTAAATGTTGATCGGTTGATGAATTTAAAATGGATCTATTCTTTTTCCATGCAGTTTTCGATATTATTAAGATCTTCATTGATCTGGATTAAACATTTTAAATTTCTCGAAAATGTGCACTTACGAAAACAAGCAACGAGGCATCAATTTCTGAACAAAATATTAAATAAAAAAAGCATCCATAATCACCAACGAGACAATAAAGTTAAATATGAATTGTTCGCGATTATTTTGACACATGCTTGTGCAGGCTTACGACGGAAAGCGGAAGCAAACGTCTGTTGATACTTTCGTGACTATTTTATGGTTTGGTTTGCAACTCATCTGGTCTTTGCGATTTTTAATTTGGAATGGTCCGGTATAGTCAACACTCCCAATATATGTATTTACGCGAGATGGTAACAAGTCCGTCACAATCAGGGCAAGAACGGTTTTGAACTGTCATTGACTTATTGTTGAAGGTGTCGTTATTAAAAGCTTCTATTAGGATGTTTCCTAAGAAAAACACTATTATTTGTTATATTTATTTAGTGAGGGCTCTTGATTAATTGAAACCAAACCCAGCAGCTAGATAAATACCGGAAAGGGTTCGAAAAAAAAGACAATTAGTCATAAAAGTATCAATTTAGTTAAGTCTATTGGTATGTTAAATATCTAATCGTGATCACAAGAAATTCGTATGTTTGTAATTATATTCAGCGCCACTATTTTTAATCACAATAACGGAGACATGACTAAATAATTTAACCACAAAATTAAGAAAAGGATAATAGTTTTTAGTTCGGTCTATCAAGAGTTAACATTAGTATGTAACTGTCAACCAATTCGATGTCGTTGTACTTATATTAAACAACGAACGACAATAAAAGATAACAAATTAGTTTAACGATATCTAGGGTACGTAAATCCAATACGCTCCGGCGTTAATTCAATGTGAATTAAACTTAATGTTTCTTTGAATTATTTAACAACGCGTGAATTAAGTTGCCTAAACTACAGGGAAAAGTTTCCTATGAAACAACCAAAAATTCAAACACTTTCACCAGTGACGCCGACAGGAAAAAGTTTAATAGAAAAATACCCCTCACAGTCTGTTTGTAATGATCAACTCAGATCAAGAGTGTTGGCCTCAGTCATTTACCCGCAATTTAGAATTTTTGGGTGCATTTCTGAATTCAGAATATCAGCAAAAACTGAGGTGGTTTGTGGGTCTTATTGCAAAACACTTGCAATTTCAGAATATTTCGACCATTGTTCAAATTGTCAAAACCACTGAGGAGTTATCTTTATAGAAATAATTACTAAGTGTTTGATCTCATATTCTACGCCTAGCTGACGTAAGCAACGTATTGCTAGGAACGAGGCAGATGTCGTGCCGTAAGTGGTATAACAATTTAGTGAATTAGTGAATGACAGGAGACGAGTTATTGAAAACAATATGAAGGTTTGTCTTTAAGTTTTCTTCTTTAATTAGCCGATAGTGAGGAAGATAATGGGATTGCTCAAATAATTCAGTATTTGAGATGGACATATGCCCCGAGTTTTGATATTCTTCAATGAATTTAATAGCGCTGAGTTATTGTGTAGTCGGCCTCTGAAAGATAACAAATTTTTTTTTGATAACATCAAATAACCCCAAAGATTTTTATAAAATAATATACAGTGACCGGCAAAGAGTTTGCAACAAAGTCCGTCCTAAAAAAAACCTTGTTTTTGTTCTTTACAACATGTCCATTGGTAGACTAATAAATAAAAATTACTGGATTGTGAAGTTTATTTGTTGGTTTTATTGTATTTTATGCAAATCAAACGCAAAAATTTTGTTTCCTCAATATTTTCGGAAAAAATGCCGGAAAACTGTTATTTTTGAAAAGTCGTTATTTTCTTTAAAAATTTGCACATAGACGTATAATATCATAATTCTGAACAACTTTTTTTAGGCATTTTATAATATCTTGTCATCTAACCTCACTTTTTACATATTTAAGGGATATTTTTAAATTTGCCGTCATAACAGTGGTCACATGACATTTGTCAAAGTGTTTTTTGTCATTTGATATGCTGAATTCATTTGCCAAAAGAAATTTCCGGATATCTCAATTACAAAAATTTTTCCCATTTGATGCAAACTCTTTGCCGGTCACTGTATAATCACATTCGAATTACCCTATTCTGGAGACTTAGTAGAATCCAGTTTGATTGATATAGTATTACTGATCGTACCTGTCACACATTAATTGTGAAGTAATTTTGTAAGTACCCGAAGCATGGATTTCAAACTACTTGACATACAACCAGAAGACTTTCAGACACGATATTCAAAGGGCGACTGTTAATGACATTTTCCACATGAATAAAAGCTTGTCATCCACTCTTTTAAAATTCAATTTTTCTTTAGCTTAGATTCGACGAAGTAAATACTTTACTGACATTATGAGACTTTACACTACCCATACCACCACAGCAGCAGAAATGTTATTCCACGGATACAATTGGATTGACCTTTTTATTTCATTATTGCTATACACAACTTTTCGTTATTCTCTTTACGTCACAAAACGGTTAAAAAACATCAGAAACAATTTTGTATCTAACGACCTCACCAAATTAACATGAATTGCACGACAGATGACACAACTAAAAGTACAAACCTCTTTAACTTTAACTCTTCTTTTCAGATACAAATTACACCCTTGAAAATACCGGCATTATTAATTCTATCTTGTGGCTGAGGTGGCTCAGCTGCGATATTTGGTGTTGTATTAAATTTTCGGCAGCGCATGCACTTTCTAATTACCGTTCTAATGGACGCTTCCTTTGGAGGATTCCCACCGTGGGCACTCTTCCAAAATAAGTTTATCTACCAGAGAAAGCTTTAAGGTAGACAACTGATAGTCAGATAATCAACGTAACCAAGTCAGATTCTAGACTAACTACTAAATCATCCTTCATTAGCCACACATAACTTGGTCGAGATACTTGACTCCACAATAGGCAAAAAACATAGATGCAAATTTTTCAGTGGTGACACTAAGTGATGCTTATGTGTCACCTCTAAATTGTCAAAAATATTCAAAATTGTTGGATTTTTATTTTTGTTGGGAACGTTTAATACAATCATCAGTAGCACTCCTGACTAGCACTTACATTTCACACACCTGAGTTTTTGCCTAAATTTGCCTTTAAACTTGGCGTCTGCTTGCGGATAATTTTTGGAAGTTATGTGCTGGGCTAAGTTTACTAGCGTTTATTTTCTAACGTTGGGATTTTCCTGCGTATGTGTTATTTTGCTTATTACGGCCCTGTCTACTTTTTACCGCGAGTTTCAATAGCACAAGGTCAACGTCTAAAATCGAATTGCGCGCGTGTTACTTTTTTCTTTTTTGGTGAGACTGTCAATCGAGATCAGTCGTGTTGAAATAAAAGGAACTGCGAAAGTAAATTCTAAACACAAGTGATGAATTAATCCTGGCAGGACACGTAAATTGATACCGGATATGTAATGAATAATAAACCGAGATGTTGTTTCGAATGAACGTTTGCAGGTGAGCATACTGACATATATTTCTTCACGTGTCGAATAGTTTGCTTCATTCGCTTTCTAATTTTTACAGTTTCTTTGTCCGTTCGTATTTTTTGGGATTACTTTGTTCGATGTCTGCTGAGATTTAATAACGTTCAGAAATTGTGGGTTGTCTTCTGGAATCGTTCCTGCCTTATGCTGTTGTAATTGGAAGGATTAACCTCTCGACCATTACTGGTACTCGACGAAGTGATATGCTGAAATAAACCCATCCTGTTAGGAGGTGCCGAGTGAAATTCTGTCACGTAAGATAGCGGGAAGCAGCAGCTTTGGGGTGTTTCGTCTTACCACCGGAAAAGGGCTTTCCTTCAATACTGTGCCGCCGACCTAGATCGCCATCAGTGCTTTGTTTTGCAGCTATTTAAGTTTTAGCGTGTGTATCCGAACAATTCAATTACCAGTACCAAATCATTGCTTAATTATAACTAGAACTATTGATGTCGACGGCGCCAAAAGGACGCCTTAATAACCGATACCCGTAGGTGATCCTAGTTAAGTAACTTATCTTTAGGTAACTATTTGTTAATGTCGAAGAATTGTGGGTCGCTGGACCAATTATATGTACTCAACGGTTTCTTATCCTGTTTGTTCGTATTACTATAAAAGTAACCATCACTGCTTTGATGAAGTACGTTTTAAGTCAAGGTGACGCTTCTAATTAATTACTCATTATTACATTTAAACTTGGTTAAGAACGACGCTCAGGGAGGATAAGAATCCGTTTTACTCAATAGCCACGGCTATCGAGTTGTGTCTATTATTTGTTTACTGTGTCGCTAATTAAATTATAATCCTATGTGTGAATATCACCGAGAGAGCACAATATGCTACATTGCTACCGATTTATTTTTTTTATGACTTATTATGCGTGTCACCGATTAAACAGCTCTTAAACCGATGCAACGTTGTTTCAATATGTCAATTTTCCCTAAATATTCATAAGTTTATTTTTACTACATTTGTAGTTTTGATTTTCTAAGTCTGCGTCTACACAGATTTCATTTGAGCAGAAAAACGCTAAGCGCTCACTTCTTCTTTTTGAATAATTGACTCAGTTTCAAATCTATACTTTATATGGTAAACATCCATGTTTTCGTTAAGTTTCTCCTCTGTTACATTTTTATCTAACAAAGCTTCCAATAAGTCGTTGTTGAAACTCTTGATTTTTTGTCTCAATCTTTTGCATAGCTAGTGAAAACGGTCCGTCTTGGCACATCACTTTGTTTCATTTTGAGTTATCGCGCGCGAAGCGCCTTAAGCTAAGATGGAAATAAAACGTCCCTATATTTCTTCGGCAGTTTAACTTAATTAAATATGGAATGTTTTCGTGCAATTGGATTAATTGTTATCTTTATTGGTTTTTCAATTTGAGTGAATATGGGTTTGGTTTTTCGGCAATGGTAACAGGATAACCAACCTAACAATTATAATTGAGCACTTGCCGTAATATCAAGATGGAATAATACATCTTCTTATTATTGGTTAATAAAAAAAATCCAAGACCAGGCTCCTTACATGAAAATTCCGCGCGTAAGAAAGTAAAGCGTCTTTCCGACTATAATTTTGAAGGAAAATTACTAGAAACTAAAAAAATTATGCCAGCGTCAGTACGAGGTACATGAAAAGGTCAAAGTGCATACTTGCATTAAGTCGTCTTACATTCAGTTAAACAAGGATTTTTAATGACTAAACACCAATTCTCTTAATAAATAATATAAGTACTTGTCACAGAGTACTCACTCGTTCTTCATCGCCGTCCAACCAACCCAAGATATACTAAAACGATTATTTTGAACTTTAAATCAAATCGATACCGTAAGTCTAAGCAACAGTTTTGTATTTATTAAAATTGTTTATTTTTGATCTTGAAGGCAAAATATTTAAAGAATTTGTTAATGGAAGTTTCATAAACATGATTTTTGCTTGATTTATCACAACAAAGTTATTATTTTGTAAACTATTCGTGTTATTTCCATAAACGCAAATTATGTTTTTAGAAAGTTTCAATTTGCATAAATGCCTTTTATTCACAATGTTTGTGATTAATTGTTACAAGATAAATATAATCTAAGTTTGGTAGTTTCGGTGGTTATCAGATACGCATATTTTAAGTTATGATGGAGGTAAAATGCTTTTAATCTTCATTGATGGACAAAAGGCACGCCATTTTTATTAATTTTTAAACTTTGCTCATTAAACTTTCATAAAGTAACTAAACTTTGTTATTAGATAGTAAATGCATAATGTTATCGGTTACGTACACTTTTATTGAAATTAATATCATTGTCTTTGCTTTTGTCGACACGCAAACACTTGTTGCGGTTTTAAACAATTTTTCAAATTTAAATTGATGACGCTTTTACATTTATTTTTAAATCTCCTTTAGAAAATTTGCTTTTCTTTTAGACGCGCAGGAAAAACGTCATCGCGGATCAGTCATGAATTTGTCAACGTTTTTCTTTCAGCGGAAGGAAACAAAAAGTTTATACAGTGAAACGAAATTCCTCGTAATTTTTACCGGGATAAAAGTTTAATGAAATTTGTTCAAAAAAAAATATTTTTTAATTAAATGTAATGACAAAAGTTTTTTTTTCATTTCTGTCCTTATGTACGTATATATGGTGGAATCATATAAACTTCCTATATATTGATTCATATTTCAAACCTTTTTCAGTATTAAATTTGTGATGGAGTAGTTATCATAAATCTAAAATAACTTCGTGCTTATACATGAAATTCTGATATTTGGCTCCTTTGTAACCAATCGCCTTTCTAAGTAGTCGAGGCGCAAAAGGACAATTTCATATATATGACATGTCGTTTCTTTCGGTTGCCTTTTGATATACGCCGTTTTGGAGTAACGATTTAACACCCATTTTAATGTTACACGTTG
Source organism: Abscondita cerata (assembly GCA_030710515.1). Taxonomy (NCBI): domain Eukaryota; kingdom Metazoa; phylum Arthropoda; class Insecta; order Coleoptera; family Lampyridae; genus Abscondita; species Abscondita cerata. The sequence continues at coordinate 37,297 of JALBCR010002063.1, forward strand.
CCAAATGGGACGGCAACCTATTCATGACCACAAATTTCTAACGCGAAATATATGAAGGTGTTTTTGAAAATACTGACATCTCTTATGCGTTTGAATATTTTGCCAAAGATCTTCAAGTAGTTAAAATGTGTGAATCTGAAATACGTTCATTTGTTAAATCTGTAATCTATTGTTGTAGTAAAAATTTAATCTTTAGTATCTTCCTAGAAAAGAAGGGTTATTGCTTCTAACGGATGATTTTGAGAAATGACTTTGGTTGCTACAAGTTTGTAACAAATTTGTTTTAATTTACAATTTCTACAGTTATTTTTACCAATTCTTTTGATTTTTACAAATGTATTCGTTATTTAAACAACCATTATAAATTTAAATATTTTTAATAGGTTTTAGTCAAATGCTTACATCTAATTTTCTGAAGAACTTAAATCTGAAAAAAAAATATGCAGCTATTCCTTCCAAATTTTATAATCCAAAGTTAAATCAAACTATGGGGTTGTCGTCCTCAACCTCTCATAATTATTACATCATCTTTTTTTCATCCGCATGTTGTAACATACTGGAACGCTGACAAACAAACACGTAATTAGCATATAACAAACTCGATTAAGAAATGCCGACAACCAGGAAGCATTTACATGACTGAACACGAAGCAAACAACCTACTTATCGCATATAAAATAAAGGTACGATACGATAAACAGTTTCGGTTAAGTTTAGTTTAGTTTAAGTTCAGTTCAATCCGACACTTAAATGGGCATCGACCAGTTCGCAACGCCGACCATCGTGTCAGCATGACAGTGCAAACGAAACGTTTACTCAGCCAACGATCCACGCGGCGCTTTCTCTAATAAAAACGGGCCCTGAATAGCACACACACTCATAGTACGCTATAACTATGTTCGACGACCTACACAACTTTTATTCAAAATTAGGTAAAATATTACATCGCGACTACTGAATGTAAATAATCAACAGCATCAACAACCGACTCAACCCCAGTTCTTTCTCCGACCCAAACCGGCGTAACTAGTATCTACCCAGATGACAGTGGGTGCCCCACCCTCCGCCGTCCCGTAACCACCGCCCGACAACACGCCCGTCCACGATACCACTCCTGCAACATTAAACCTGCCACGACTACGCCCGCCAACACAACGCGTGCCATTGCTGCGTCCGCCATAAACATCGTCGGTACCGGTCTCGCTCCCGCACAGAAGTAACGCATATCAATTTCGGCTGATGGACTACAAACGAAGCCGTTTCATCAACTATCGCCCAACAAAACCCGCAAAGATGAAACACAACAACCGTTGCAACAACCACGAACGCCACGACCGCTGCAACAACCGCAAACGCCATGAACGCTGCTTCAGAGAACACGAATTTAAGACGCGCCCTTCGCCTCGCTTCGACATAGTAGTCAACGATCAATCGCACCCGCACACACGTCACGGAACCCACAAGCTCAAGTTTTGACGTACATCAAAACAAAGTGACTACTGAAGTTGGCAAAGACAAAAAGCAGCATCGACAAGAAGCAATAACGACAAACCTTTCAACCGCAGCATCCTCAGCAGCAGAAACGACAAACACAAAACATTGTAAAACATTTTTGCCTATCTTTACGTAACAATCTCCAGCATACTTTATTGTGGATCAATCCATTAAGGAGTCATCCGTATGGGGTTTTCTTATATCTGCATGTTGTAACATTTAGAACGCAGATAACAAACACGCTTTAGCATAACAAACACACGAAGCAAACGTATCACATATAAAACAGAATAAGTATGATAAGCAAATCAGTTCAGTCAGTAGACGCGTCGCTAACACTTAATCTGCCGACGATTTACGACTCAACATGTGATACCACGGCGTCAAGTATCGCATACCCAGCACATAGTACGCTATGACTATTCATTGATGTAAATATTATATTTTGACTACTGTAAGTGTTAATAATAAACGCATTTAAACCGATTCAACGCCAGTTCTTTTCTGATATTGGGTGTCTAGCATCTACGCCTAAAACACCACCAAACCAAAGGAATTCACGATTTAGAAAAAAAGTTTACTTGGTTCAATTATTCACTTCAGCTTGTCGGAAATTATGGAAATTATGTTACTGGATTTTTCTCATAACTCTTCAAATTAAGCAATAAGAGAGGAATCTTTCAATTTTTGGCCATCTGCGTACAATTTTCACCTCGAAAAGTAAGTCATTAAAATATAGGCCTAATTTATACGGGGTGATCATTTGAAAACAAACCACCCTTAATATCTCAAGAAAAAATGCAAATATTTTTTGGAGTCAACGGCAGCTTTCCATGTGTCAAAGGCGACATCTTTGACGTTACTAGGTTAAAGTTAAAGTTCACCCTCTCACCCCCAGCAATTTCTTTTTCACATTTTTTTATAGCGAATTTATCCCTAAATACGAATTCAAAAAACAATTACGGTGACTAGCAAAATGTTGAATAAAAATGCAAAAACTTAACTCATCATTTACCGACCTACACATACATAAATAATTAAATTTGGTTAAAGTAAGATATCGCAGTAGGTTAGAGCAGGTATAAAAATACAATACAATTGTGTTTTAACATTAATGTCATGTTTGACATTGTGCAATTACTTTATTTTTCGTTCAGCATTCGCATTAAATAAGGGTTTAAGCAAGTTTAAAAATTTATCAAAATGGTGTTCACTATGGCTGAAAGATGTGAAATAATATTAATTTATAGTGTAAAACATAAGTGTGCTCGAAGAACGGCGAAAACATTTAATGAACGACACCCTCATAAAAACGTCAATCATTAGTATGTGACAGAATTAAGTACTAAATTTTTGGGAAAAGAATGAAGCAACACCTTAGTTTGAGGGTTTTGAGGTCACCTGAATATGAATCCAACGGTCTCTTTGCAACAAATTTCCACTGACACTAGATTTCATATGGCTGCAGTGCATAAAGTAACTAAACTCCATAAATTCCATCCGTATAAATTACAACTTTATCAAGAGCTGTCAGAAGACGACACTGACCGTAGAAATGAATTTTGTGAAATCAAGGACGAGTATGATCAATGCAAATCCAAATTTGATTCAGAAGCACTGCCCCCTAGTGATGAATACCGTTCATATTTTGTGGGGGGGAAAAAAAAAAAAAAAAAAAGGGGGGGGGGGGGGGGGGGGGGGGGGGGGGGGGGGGGGGGGGGGGGGGGGGGGGGGGGGGGCTTTGAACGTATGAACTGGTATATTGGGTGACACTCATTATTGGCCCAATTCCTTGTAGATGGAAATTTAGATGGCACTATGTATTTAGATCTATTAGAAAACATGAGATAGATCCTTTAATAATAGAGGTGAAATGGAAATTTGATTTTGAATGAAAATCAACTCTATTTTCAAATTGCAGGATGGCGCTCCACCTCATTTTAGTTTAATGGTCGGCAACGTTCTCAACGATAGATTCCCCCAATAGATGGATGGGAAGAAGAGGATCGATCGAGGGCCAGCGAAGTCCCCCTGACTTAACGAGCCCTGATTTTTTCTATGAGGACACCTTAAATCCGTTATTTATATAACATCTCCTCAAGACGAACACTATTATGAGTAACTTGCCATTTCTCACAAATTGAGAATATTAAAAAATTTTTATTTTTGTCTTTCTTTTTATAAGTTAAGTTTTAGCTTTTTATCCAACATTTTGCTAGTCACCGTAATTCTTTTTTGGATTCATTTACGAATAAATCCGCTATAAAAATGTGAAAAAATATAGGGATGCCATTTAAATTTCAAAGAAGTAGGGATTGCTGGGGGGTGATAGAGTTGAACTTGCTTTAACCTAGTAACGTCAAAGATCTCTACAAAAATATCTGCATTTTTCTCGAGATATTTAGGGTGGCTCGTTTTCAAATGATCACCCGTGTATACAGTTTATCAAAGCTAAGTTCTGTAAAACGGCATACACGTAATTGGTCTCTTCCTCAAATTAAAATCAATCAGCCATGAGGTTAACAACGTGTGAATATTCTGTCGTTCTATTAATTTTTTTTTATTCTTTTCTAATTATACAGACTTTGGTCCAGAATCTTTTTGATTGATTGTTGATTACTTGACTTTTTTGCGGTTCTAACTTTGAACTTTCGTCTCTTTGTTTCTCGTCCTGACAACTGCTTTGCTTGATAGTACGTGAAACTTTGGCTCGGTTTATAATGTTGACTAGAAGGTCGTTTTTGATTCAATAGAAAACGGAAGCAGAAAATCTAACCATTAATCACATGAGTCATATTAAACCAAAGGAAACAAAAATGATAGAAGAAACACATGTTTAGACAAGAAAAGTATAGAAGAAGCTATAAGAGACAGCAAAAAGAAGTAGAGACGTACCACACCTCTTCAATTGGATTTGGGAAGGGATACGACTCTCTCTCTGTCTCTCTCTAAAGTGTGGTAAGCAAAATAAAAGAGTCATAAAATAGCAATTGAAAAAAATTGAATGCAGGCTAGAAATGGAAAAAGAGAATAAGAAGTAACGGAGAAATTTGAAGTTTATGAATAAAAGGGGAAAAGTGGAAGGTAGGGTGAGGAGGAAATACTGTATAGAGTGGAGATGTAGAAACATTTAAGCGGAAAGTTCAATGTTTTCAACTTGTACTGACAAAGAAAAGAGATTGATATTATAAATCTTAAAGATGCATATGCTTAAAAAAATAAATCACTATGGTAATTGAAATTAATATTTAGTTTTTTATTATAGTATTACTATAGAGTCCAAGAACTGTACATTATTAAAAGTTTTTGACAAGGAAATAGAATAAGGACTTGTAGTCATTCATGTAAAATGAAAGGTTAAGAACACCGATTGTTTTCGAGTCAATTAGAAATTTGTGTACACTAGGTATCAAGGTAAGATTATTTAATCAGGTAAATAATACCTGTTATGGCCGTTTTATTAGAAGTAAAACTTTTATCATTAGTTACGAAAAAGTAGATCGTAAATGAAACAGCTGGCATTTTGTTTCCATATATTTGTTGTACAATTTTAACTTTACTAAATGGTTTTTCAATTGTTGTAATTCACCGTTTGGTTTCTTATTCACTTTCGGATTTTAATTTAATTTTGGGTTTAATTTACCGTTACATTGGTGTAATTTGGTTTGACATCATATCTGGTCAAGAGGTCAAAATATTAAGGACGGATGCGGTTGGCGAAAAAGAAAAAGTTATTCTTCTTCGGTTAAGAAAGCAATGTATCAACCTTATCGAAAATTAATTTGAAGACCGAATTAAGTTTAACAATTGAGTGAGGTGTTATATATGCACGTGATTTTTGTGATTAATATCGTTAGGTATTATGGTTTTGGCGAATTTGTTTACTAAAATGGCGATGAGTATAGTTCGGGAAAATTGTCCTGAAAGGGAGGTAACTGGAAGTCAATCTCATTAACGGAAAGACCCACTCGACAAATCAACGGAATGTCATCTACCGCACTAAGATTACGGGTTTCGTTACAGGGCAATGTCACAATTGTGACGGAGAATGCTGCAACAAAGCGAAGTTTTTGAGTTTGAATGACGCGTTGATTTGATTGAGCGCTTCGAGCTCGCGTACAGATTAAAGAAAAAATTTTAAAACCACCAAGCGGCTCATTCTCAGATTAAAGATTAAAGAGTTCAGAGGAAAAGTGTAAAGGAAATATCGAAAAAGGGTTAAAAGGAATGGACGCATTTAGCCTGTTTGTGCTTAAAATCTCTGATGAAACTAGGTGTTTTGTAATCATCAAATTGAATACTTCGCCATGGATTAGACTTTCAAGGGACACCACATTAAAACAAAACGCTGCTGCAACTTTTTCAAAGGTCGTATGGAAAAAAGTTTATTTACTAACAGTTTACTTTTTCAGCAACACTTTGCACGTGGAACAGTCTAGCGGTATAAAGGTATACAGATTATCCTACAAAGACAATAGCTGTAGAAAAAAGGCATTATTTAAAACAGTTTCCTGCCGATATCTCAAAAGTATCAATTTTGGAGTTTGAGTGTTCACGCGATCAAAAATATGGTGTGCGCCAAAGTTAAAAAAAATCACCGTATGAACTTCTCCGCGATTTTAAGTTCGCGAAAAGCGCGACTTTGAAAAATGTAGCAGTTTTCGGTACATATCCGCGAAAAGTATCGATTTTTTCAAATTCATTGAGAATGAACAAAATTGTTGCCTGTAAAGAACGCGCAGTTTGAGTATACTAGCGTTGCATATTGACGCTTTTCACTCAAATGGCCGCGCCAGCAAAATTTCTAAGAATTTTTTTCAGGCGACTTCATAACTCGAAAAATGTCGGTCATATTAATTCTCAGGTAAGGGACAAAAATATCAGGCGTCAAAACAAACAGAATAACTGTTTCTTGACTCGTGAATTTAAGGTAATCCAATCGAATCCATTTGTTTCTAAAGCCCATTTTTGAGCTTATATCTTCAAAAATATCGGTTTTTAAGATTGATCGTGAAGACTGAAAGTGTAGCGCGCAAGATTATCCGCTTTGGATCGCTTGTATGATCAGGGCAACGCAGTATCAGCGTCAAAGCTAGAAAACTTGCAAATAATACCTATGTTTCGCTTTACGATCACCTCATAAGTTGAGATCTAACAACTTTACGATTTCTAAGTACAAAATTGCAGTATAAGCTACTACTACTGTTTGTCCGATCCACGACGCTTTTTGAGTAATTAGTGCTACCGGGTTTAGGTTAAATTAAAACAAGGAAGATGGATAACGGATAAATCAATGTACCGAATTTCTTAATTTGTTTTCAAACTATTATCATATGAAATTATATGGCTCGTTAATAATCATTTGAGTTTTAATTAATCTATTATTGCTATATGACGAACGATGACGTACTTTTGAACAATTGTGCTACCGGATGTATACTATTTACTTTTTTTCCTACTTTGATTTAATCTACATCCAATATTTAAAATGGATCCCTATATTCACTCATAAAATCAAAGTATGGAAGTTGGAGAATGGAAATTACTTGTATATCTATTGGAACGAGTTCCAACAATGGTATTTAATGTAATACTTTTTCAATTGAGTGATTAATTTAATAAAAGTGAAAATTATTGCACAGCTAAAATTCATTTGGTTTGAATAATAAAATTATTATACCACGCAACCAAAGTTATTGAGGTAGCTTGAATTACTTTTTGTTGAAGCTGAAAACCTAAAAGGCACTAATGTTGCAAATTTTGTTTTCTTGTCTCAATCAGTACGATAAGCATTGCAACAGGATAACCTGCAGTAGCGTCAAGATGGAATGATGCAGCATTTTTTTATTAATGGTTAATAAAATCCGACATGAAGGTCTTTAACATAAAGAATCCGTACATAGCGTTCTGCAGAGTTTACAATATTGAAATGTCTTCAATTGGTGTGTTTTTTGTTGTACAATTGGTTTTTATTTATCTGTTTAATTTGAATTCACCGTTTGGTGTCAAACCACAACAATCTTTCGAACGTTTGTGCTACCGGGTGTAGAATACATCAAAGTTGGGAAGTTGGAAAACGGGTTAATTAACCCATTTCAGTCTATTGTACCCATTTGAGTACACTTTGCCAAAGAAGTCATTTTGAACGATAATTGATTAAAATTAGTATAACAACCCTATATAGTTGTACCGACATGCGAGAAGTTATGTTTTTAAATTTTTGTATAAAAAAAAAAATAATTATTTTACAGAATAGTTTTTTGAAATTGCTCGTGACGGTTGTTGTTTTCTGTATTACAATTTAAAAAAGCTTGCAATTCGCTTTGAAAATCGCCTAAATTTTTTTATCAGGTTGTCTATGATGTGATTCTTTTGTTTTTATGTGATTTGGTTAGCTGCATAAAAAATAAAGCGATGTAAGTTGTGTGTACCAACCTAACGTCGTACGTTACTCATCAAATATCACTTACAATATTTCCGTCGATGTGGTTGGCAATGGAACCGCAAGCTATAAAAACTAGATTGTTTTATGGCCGACGACATAAAAATTTGGAGTCTGCAATAGAAGATCTAGAAGATGATGATAAACAAATAGACCTAACCATTATTCCTCGAGGCCTGATCACGAAACAGATTTGGACGACGTCGACGAAGACAACATTCAATCAGATCTTTCACCAGTAGATGTTCCTGGCGAAATTAAAGTTTTTGCAAATGCACACTGAATATGATTCTGCAACAACATAACCTTGGCGAGGTTTCAATCAATAAGTACTAATGGTCAGACCCAAAAAAGGAAAATTGGGAAGGACAACCTAAATGGACCAAACATGTAACTGACATTGGCGTGGAAAGAACATTAAGTTACTATATATCGCGAAGTGAAAACACAATTGAAAGGGTTAAGTCTTGTTAAATTATTTCAAAAGTTCTTCGACGACCAAGTGATATCATATTTGGTTCAAGAGACAGATATTCATTGCAATAAAACAACTACAACTTTGTTGTATCGTGTAATGAAATTAGAACCTTTATAGATTTCTTTTGTTTAGTGGCTATCACCATTTGCCACGCAGATTAGTATTGGCGTCTAGATGAGATGTTAAGTTCTCCTATTGTGGCAAATAGTATCAGTCGCAATAGGTATCACGATTTGAAAAACTATTTTTACTGTGTAACAATGAAGAATTGGACAAAATGACAAAGGTACGTCCTTCGATGAAGCAAACTGAATAAAAATTTTCTTCAGTGGGGCATCTTTTGTGAGAAACTATCATCATTCATCAAAACAATTTATCCGTGGTGCAGATCCACCGGGTATTGCTACCAGTTTAACACTTACTGTGGTGCCAAACAAAATCAAAACAAACTTGATTTACCACTAGGATCTGGAATTATTAGAAGCAGTGGTTATTTAACGTAGGATATGGCAAAACTGTTACTATCTCTGATTTATTTGTCAGGGATACGTCATCTTTTTCCGGGAAATGAAATTTGTTTGCACCGATTTTTCGCAAAAAATTATGCTGAAATCATTTCGTCCTTCAGCCAACAAAATAAAACCAACATAGTTTTTGACAGATTTTTTGTCAGAAACCTGACTAAAACAAAATCATTAATTTTATTAGATTGATTCTTCCGCATCACATTTTCCTGATTTTCCGCGTTGTCATCCTGAACGTTGCTAGTGTTATTGTCTCCATTTTCGTCTTCTGAGTCACTGTATACATCAGTATATCGTAGACGCTCTGAATAAACTGTTAAGGAAAGTTTTAAACAAACGTAAAATAAAATTGAAGACATGAAATTTAAATTTAAAAAAGGATACTGATCTTGTCTTGTATTTTCAACTTGCCTAATAAGAAATGAGTCTTTATAACAGTGGGTGCATCTTAAATTTCGAAGTTCTAAAAAATTTATTTCTTTTTATCCAAACGACTTCATGGACTTTCAAGGTCCCTTTGAATGGCAGTATGACCTTTGGCAAACTGTTTTCAATTCTTTCTATGCCTTCAAGGTTTATATCCACTAATTTTGTTTTGATTTTCGGACATTCTTTCTCTGAGTTTGTAACAAAGCGCTTTGTAGTAGTAACGTCCTTTCCTCTAGCTACAACCTGATCTGCTACACGTTTAACTCTTCTCCCTATCCCATCAGCTGCTCCTTTCTCGTGACCTCTCTCCGAATAGTGCCACCTAATGGTCACCACACTATCTCCCCAGTTCGTTAATCAAATAATTCCCAGTAATCTGAAACATTTTTTATTCCGATATTGTGTTGATGGACCGTCACTTATGAAATGGTAGGTTGTAATGTTACCGTAGTTCGGATTAATATAATCAAAAACCGATTTTAAGTGAATTATTATTGCAGGAGGATCATGCCTTAAGTTTTCAGATATCGTACATTCAATAAATCTTGCTTAGTAGTTTGAATTTTCTTTTTACGGTTTTTTTAATCAATTTATCTACACCTTGAATTTTTACTTTTTTTGCTTTGTGTTCCATTTCTGATATATCACAGAGTCTTCGCTAAAGAAATGTTCAACTATATTCACAAATTTTTCCTTGCATTTATAGCATTTTCTTGATAAACACAATTCATTAGTTTTCTTTTCCTCCTCTTGGAGACAGCACAATAAATTGCTTTGGGTTGTTTTCTCTTATTATTTTATTAATTTTTAACTTCTGAATTATTAGGGTTATATTTGCACAAAGTTTGCACATGCATGTGTCTCTCTTATTTACATTTCTTTCTATAACAAAAACGGTTTAAAACGACAAAATGTTGAGTAACTCAATTTATAGTTAACTGATTTCGAAAAATCTGTCCACAAATTAAAGAAGTGAATCATTCAGATGACGCTTTTGTTTCTTTTGCTTTAGAAAAGTGATGGTATCTTTTTTCCAGGACAAAGTGTGCTACTGCTGTCTAACTGAAGAAAATTGGATAGTTCTCTTTTCATCTCAGTCATTTTTAGTCCTACTATTGATTTTTGAAGATTTTTCTGTTGCCAGATTTGACGAGGTTACGTTTTGAAGCTCTCCTACTTTTTATATTTTTAATGATTGAACCTGAAACGTTCTTCCAAAATTCTTTTTTTCTTTATTTTTTCTAATATTTTTAAAGTTAATTGACAGTTGCTCTTTCATCACTTCATCCAAAACCTAATTTTCTTCTTACTTCTTCCATATTTCCAGATTTAATTAATAAATCAATCTGAGTATTTGGTGATGTTTTCTTTCTTGCTCCATCATTAAAAATTTATTTTCTAAATTCTTTTTTAGCCTCATTTTGTACTTATTTTTTTGAGCTCTAGTTTTGTGTAATTCTGTCTTCATTTTCTCAATTATTTTATTTAATTCTTTTAAGTGCTTCCCTTCTCCTTTTCTTTGCACTACTTTTAAATTTTCGTTGGACGGTTCGCGCAAGAGGAACGGGAGGCGGCGTTGGGAGGAGAGTAATCTTTTAATTTTTAATTCTTCCATTTTATTTTTGTATTTTGTTGTCAGATCTTTCACATTTTCAATTTTTCTATCTGCCTTTTTTCTAGTATATATCTCTCTCTTTCTTTTTGTTTAGCCTCCTCAAATTTGATAGGGTCATTTCTAATATCTTCCCTTTTAAGTCTCATTTGATCGCGCGTTTTTTTTTTGCTTCTTCAGCTTTTAACAGCATATTTTTTCAACTAAAAATATACAGGGTTATTCACGGTATACGACACGGAATATTACAACTAAACTATTTAATAAAATTGGGAAAATATATATGGGATTGATAGAGACCTATAGGAGGAATATTTTAAAATTACTTTCAAAATATACAGGTGTCCCAAAATACACAGAACATCAATGTTGTGTTTTTCTTATGGAATGCCCTGTATATTAATACATTTTAGTTTCTACGTTCAAAATAAGAATGGATTTTATAGAGGTTTGCCTTACTTAAACCTAAAAGCTTTTGAGATATTTTATATTTTATGAAAAAGTCGTCACAACTTTACCGATTCATATCTCAGCAACTAATACCTTTTCCAAACTAAATTCGCACTGGAGTCTATGAATTGATCAGATTTTATGTAGAACTTGTGAAAAAATCAACTATCATATACAGGATGTGTACAAAATAAGATTAATTAATGACATGTTTTGAACCGCAATAACTTGCTTATTTTAAATGGAACACCCTGTATTTTATATCAACAACAAATGTAAAATGTAATTACCTATCAAACAGTACTATAGTATCCTATAGCTAAATGGCTAAATCGGCAAAATGTAATTTCATAAATACAAAATATCTCAAAAACTTTATGTTTAAGGAAGGTAAACCTCTATAAAATCCTTTCTTATTTTGTTCGTAGAAACTGAAAATGTATTCATATACAGGAATTCCATAAGAAAAAACTACAACTTTGATGCGATCTGTGTATTTTGGTACACCTGTATATTTTGAAAGTAATTTTAAATCCCCTATAGGTTCTATCAATCCCAGATATATTTTCCCAATTTTATTAAATAGTTTGGTTGAAATATTCCGTGTCGTCTACCGTGAATAACCCTGTATATTTTTAGTTGAAAAAATATGCTGTTAAAAAGCTGAAGAAGCAAAAAAAAGGCGCGCGTTCAAATCAGACTTAAAAGGGAAGAGAGATTAGAAATGACCCAATCAAATATGAGGAGGCAATTTATCACCAGCATGTGCGGTCTCCAAAGGGGAAAAAACTAATAAATTGTTTTAAAATGAACAATAAATATAGCAGTAATCTTAAACATACTGAAGAGTAACATCGAACGGAGGTGAATGTTCTTATAATTTAAGGCAGATTTTGAAAAATTCAATAATTGTTTAAACTTTTTATATACTGAGGCAATACATTTTAATGTATTCCTTTTACTTCTTCAAAAACAGATTTTATTAATTTTTATATTTTACAATAATAATAAAATAACCTGCTTTCAGTGAACCCCTTATACTTTTTGTTCATCGGACTTTAACGTAGGTTTACGATCTCATTGTCCCATTTGAGTACACCTGTTTTTTGTCCAATCCAGAAAAAAATCTTTTTTTATCGACATAGAACGCTTACTAGTTCACTTAAGAACTTAATAATTAAAAAAAAAAAAAAAAATTGTGTGGGATCAAATGGGTTAATGTAACAATTAATTGTATACGCAGTTTATTGGAACGAAAACTAAAAATAATAAAAAAATTGTTGATTATCTTAACTTTATGCTACTTATAGTTTTATTTACTCTAGAACTATTACACGATATTATAAAATAATAGTAGAATCCTGCCGTAACAGCATAATCTGTAAACGCGATCTAAGAAAATTTGGTAATTTGAACCTAATGCTTGTTTGATGATGTCTTTTAAATAATACTTTTTTTCTTGTATATTTCGGGGTATAATTTTCCGTTCATGATATTTCACTTTATCATGGCAAACCTTTAACGACTATTTTAATTTTTATTCGCACGCAAACTTGTCACACGATTGGTTGCTGGTGGTGCTAATGATTATACAGTGTTTTTATTTTAAACGTAAAAGGAAATGCGAATGTTTATAAACTCGCTTCTTGTCTTGTCGTTGTTAAATAAATTGAATTTCTCGGCCGATACAAAATTTTAAGTTTCGTAGTAGTTTATCTGAATTACTCCAATTACAGTAGATTAGATTACGTCCCGGATCTAATTTGCTTTTTGTTTTGTCGAGACAATCGATTTTCAGCCAAACTTGGTCGCTTACAAATTTTTCAGTATTTATTGGTTATTATTTTATTTGTCACTAAGTACGTAATTCTCTGTAATTAGGTATAGGTACGTTGTGAATGATCTGATACTAAACTAAAATTCATATTCTATTCTCTTCTGTTTGTTTAATTAATTAGTATAGTAATACAGTTATCTTTATTTGATCCGGCTTTCCTTTATCTGTGTTCAATCTTTTAGTAGTCTTAGGCTTCATCAATTTTTTTTTGATTCAATAAACTTTATTTTGTTTTCCATCTAAAATAAGTCAGTCGTTTGCTTTGATAATTAATTATTATTCAATAAGTATCATTTTTGTAACGGGGCAACTGTTGGTGTCTGTGTAGCAATGAAAAACCTCCTAAACCTTGTGCAACCTAATTTTACAGCCTCCATTATTAATTGGTCGTATTTTATCATTCGTAAGCTTTGTAGGATTACAGGTGACCTTATGCTATGATAGTTTAACACCTGTAAGCACAAAATTTACAGTGTTGCAAGATTTTGTTTCCTGAAAAAATTAACGAATTAATCAAGTGGCGTCTACGATAGAAAAATTAAATAAGCAACAAAAATATTTGGCATTAGTGCCAGAAGCGTTGTAATCTGAGACATTCGCAAGCCTGGCAGACATACAAACATGCAATAAATTAAAGATAAATGCTAAGGGGTGGGTATGACGTCAGCACAGCGTGCTATGAATTTTGGAATTCAAGAAATATTTAACATTTGGTACCCACTTTTTTGCCGAACGAACTACACATATTTTCAGTTTGAAATTCAGTTATCAATAATACATTTCATTTTCTATTTAGTGTAAACGTGAATTTTCTGACGCCAGCTGTTCAAACTTGTTTAATAATAAACGACTAGTTTAATATTAAAACACATTAAAGATTTGCTTGTGCTTACAATACGGAATATTAAACAAAAAACGTTTTAATAACAACTAAATATATCGACGTAGTTAAATAAAATATTAAAAAGCGTTAGCAGACTTTACAAGATGTTAAAATTTTGACTCAGGGGTATCAAAATGTAAAAGGATTTCGGTATGAAGTGCTTAAGTTTTTAATTTGAACATCGCTTCTTGTCAGTTCTTTTATTAAATTTTTCTAAAAACGTCAATATTCTTATCGTATTTATAGGATCGGTGTCTAAAAAGTGAAAATGAACGATCTGTTACTAAAAAAATTCTTTCTGTTTGGTAAAATTATCCAAAGTAAAAAGTTAAGTAAGCAATATCAATGCGAATTCAGTACTAAGAAAGTCAATTTTCCGCAACAGAAAATTTAACTTAAAGCATTCGAATCTAATTTTGACATAAAATCCAAGATATGATTTTGAATTGAAGTTATTAAGTATGTTTATTATGTAACTATTGACTTTTTGCGACTATGTTTTTATTCAAGGACGATGAAAACATTCTATTAGATGCTTGAAAGCTGTGCTTATAGGATGCAATTGTGAAACGAATTTGTTTGAAATGTTCTGTAATAGGATTATCATTTTTATGGAACAATTTCAAAATCTTATAAATAATTACAATTTAATAATTGTAGTTGTGTTTAATCGACTATATCATGTTCGCCGGTGTATTAATACCTACATATCACACCCAAATGAAGAATTCTCCGTTCTTCCTAATGTTCAACCTTTTATAGTAAAATTATCTTCATCAGTCGCATTAAACGATGATCATGATTTTAGTAGAGTTTTCATATTGTTAAAATCACCGTAATTTTCGAGGAAGTTAATTCATGGTACCACGTTAAACTTATTTAGATCATAGATTCAGCGAACGGCAGCTTAAAATTTGTAATGATTATAAAATACAATAAGGAAGTTTATTAATTATCAATTTATTATGAAATGAAAGAAACCAAGTAACACCAACTTTAACACCTTAATTACAAGGTTTGAGAAACTTATCTTTCGGTTTTGGTTTCAAAGGTAAGCATTTGGTCGACTTTAGTCACGATCTTTTGAAAATTTTATAATTGGACACGTGATGACTTAGAGCCTTTTTATTTGAAAACTGTAGGAATGAACCTTTATTTGGTAAATGTCGAATCCCTATCCTCGTCGGTTCTGAAGATATCGGATGCAAAGCAAGAGCTTAAACATTTTACATCTACAGATGCGTAGGGCTTCGATAATTTGTGGACTCGAACGACACGATTTAGGGACTTTTATTTGAAAACTGTATAGAATTAATTGACCTGTAAAACCTCGAACCCTATCTCATCCGGTTGCAAAGATATCGTTCGCTAAGCAAGAGGTTAAGCATTTGGGCCACTTCAGCTGCGATTTTAGACTTTTCAAAATTTATTTATTTTATTTATTTGTCAAATTTAATACAAATATAAAATATGGAAGGTGATCAGTACTTTACAGTACTCCATGGTCAACAACTAAAACATGTTGTTCTCGAGAATCACCAATTTGCTTTTCGGACCTGGTCATCAAGACACTCCCGGATAATAAGAAATAAATGTATAACACAATTTTACTTTTGAAAATTTCTGGACTGGACACGACATGACTTAGGTAGGTACTTTTTATTTGAAAACTATATAAAATGAACGTTTCTCTATCTACTGTAAAACCTCGAATCCCGATCTCCCTGGGACCGAAGATATCAGATGCAAAGGACTGGAAACGACATGACTTTTTATTTGATAAAATGAATCTTTTTCTATCGACTGGTAAAACCTTGAATTACTATCTCATCCGGTTTCGAAGAAAAACTAAAGGTTAAGCATTTGAACCACTTCAGCTGCGATTTTAGACTTTGAAAAATTTTGGACTGGAAATAACATGACTTACGGAGTTTTTATTTGAAAATTGTATAGAATTAACCTTTCCCTATCTACTGGTAAATCTCTAATCCGTAAAACCTCTAATCCTTATCTGCTCTGGTCCCGAAGATAACGTTTGCAAAGCAAGTGGTTAAGCATTTGGGTTGGTCATGATGATTGCAATTTACGCGTTTGTCGCATTTAAGTATTTTGCAGTAGTTATATTACAGCATTGGCAGCTTTTAATCGATCTTATAGAATATAAAGAAAACTATCTAATTTTTATGCAAATGGAAAGTAGTAGTATGTATGAGTATGTTTAAGCACTGATTAAATTGCGCTAATGAGAATCTAATTGCGCAGCCTTTCCGTTGATGCAGTTTTTCCAAATGGACGTTGCCATGGCCTAATTGCATAATTCGAGTTTAGTTACCCGCTTCCATGGAAGGTTGTTGTGTAATAATACTGGATATTACAGATGGAGTGGTGCGTAATAGAGCTGTAATTGCATGTAAGTGCAGTTGAAATGATTGACGACTTGCTTATTGCGATAGGGGGGGATAATTGTCCACCACCGCTTTCCCTTACTGACAGTATGCCCGCATGTCGATGGTGACTGTTAACACATTTATTTTGTTTAATTGCAGGTGTATAATTAATTAATCATTTACTATAGACGTCTAATTCGAGGATAATTCATTAATAATAATTATCCACCCTCTTTCGCAATAAGGAAATTGTCAATAATCTCAACTGATAGTACATGCATTCACGCAAGCGTTTCGCAATTAATCTCATTACTGCAATTGAACCTGTGCTTAGACATACTGATAAGTTCTACTGAAAGCATTAATCGTCTATAGTAAATTGTGCCCAAGTTATGATTATTACTTTAACTGCGCTCCAATCTCAACATCTACTTAAAAAAACCTAAATTGGGTCCTATGATTTTATTTCTCATTGAAACATACAGAAGAACTGCATAAAAATTGTAAATTTTTTGGTTAGTGTGCGTACAACTGTTTTCTTCTCTATGTCTTGCTTTTGACCAGTAAACGAGGATCCTTAGACTTTTCAAAAAGTGTTTTGCTCTGGCTCATGCAATCGTGGTAGCAGTGCGCTTTAAATCTTTTATCCTCCATCATGACTTCAATGCTAATACTTTAGACACGACACATTCCAGGCTATGGAAGGAATTATGACTGTAACTCTCCGAGGAATCTGTAGTCTTTGAATCTGAAGTAGCCTTTCTGAAAGTGTCATCAGCTCCCTAACTTGATTGCTAATGTAGTACAGTAGAGGTGAAGACATATCATCAACCACCCAGTGCGGATCTGGAAAGAATTAAAATAGCTGATATAGACATAATTTATTCTTAAGGTGTTGTACCCTCGCCCGATAACATTGCTTGACTTTACCGAAAAATTCTGCATATTCACCATCCGTGTGGAATCGGTTTATGGAGCTTTGAACCAAGGCTACAGTATATACACCTATTGCATTGTAATGTAATATTGTGGTAGGGTGAAACCTGTTGTCGGAAACCACTCATTTGAGTGATCTCAATTACTATCATTATACTGCTATATAGCTGGAATTTGAATTAGTTGTGGAAAAGAAGTGACGGGAAAGGCAGGGGTAGGGGAACTTTATTTATTAAAACGGAAACTTTAATACTTCAACACTTCATAGTTGTCTCTCAGAGACATCTACATTCTTAATGATGTTGTGCAATTAGCAAAACTCTTCTTATTTTTGTTAATTGATACCGTTGTAAAGGTATTTCCTTTTATCTTTATTATTTCTCAAAATTGATTTGAAATTTTTTTTTATTACTTCTGTATTTATACTAGAAACTTTATCGAAAATATTTTAACTCTTGATTTCTATGCGAAATTGTTGCTTTCCTTTTAATTTAATCGTTAACGTTGTTCTTCTTAGGGGCATAAAGTATTTGTTTTGTACACTTTCATTAAAAAATGCTTGTAGTGAAACTAAACCTGAATACCGTTTTATTACGGACAGCATTGATTAAGTAAATAAAATAAGTCATAAGTCAGTTCGAAACAAGACAAAATCTATATAAAACTATTTCGATAATGACGTGTTAATATATAAAGTGTGTCACGAAGAGTATATCTGTATATTAAATATTTTGAAAGTTTGAAGTCGATTTTTAACTTTGTTTTAATAGTACACCCTGTATATTATTATGTTATCAATGCACGATTAAATTTTATTCCTTTATACAATTAACCTTTTGTGTAAAATAATAGTTTCTTTCAAATTTGCAATAGATGCATTTTGTCCAAACACAAGATATCCACAAATAACACTCCAAACTTATTTAACATAACAGATTAATTAAATCAGACCAAATAATTAATAAAGTTTTGAAAGTTTGTACAGTTATTCCTTAAGGTGTCCAGAATGAATATAATAAAAGCCCCAGAGGGTTTGACACAAGCCGGCGTGGAGGAGGGGAAAGATATATTTTCAAGTTTTCCTTGTGATCTGAAAACTATTTATAATATCACTTTAGTGACTTCTACAATAATTATCTACACTAAATTCTCTATAAATTATGTCTAAACATTTTGCTTTACGATCAATACTTTAGAAGATGAAGAGTATTAAAGGTCATAAAATAAGAAACAAAATCGTTATACCAATTTTAATTCTTAAAAATTATAAAAAAGTTGCACAACTTATCAATCAAATTGTGTTTCATCTTCATCATCTTTATCATCAAAATCGATAGGGGCTCCATTAGTACAAGCTCCTAGGCAGCCGTTACAGATAAGACTACACTTAATGCCCTTTTCGGCAACTGCATTTTCAGAGCACCATCGGCAAAATATTAAATTTAACAACGCGTCAGGAGCCGGGCATCCAAGGTCGTAATTGTTTCCATCGACTCCTCGCTTCCAACCCCATATTTCAGGAGGCAGTTGGTTCCCAAGCCACTCCTGTACTTGATGGAATACTCTGTAAGCGTGATATTTGGTAGTTGGGGAGGAAGAAAGATCAGGTTTGAGCTTGGTACAAAATTTCAGAAAAACTTTGAAGCGATATCTGTTTAGTTCAGTTTGAATACAGGGCGCTCGGTATACTTCAAGAAACATTTTTTTCCGGCTTCTAGCTATAACATCGGAGTTGACGTTGGGTCATAAAATACAGTTGCTTTTTCTTTAGTAATGCTTTTAATCAAAAAAGCTTGATAAGTGATGTTTGCCCTTCCTTGTAAATAGCTGAGGTTGTATCACACCCGCTGAAACTATGCAGAAAAAGAATAGAACAACAAAATGAATGTTTCTGTAGTTCTTGGGAGGAAAATATTTTGGTGTCCACTTTCCGTCTTCCCGGTTTGACAAAAATATTTCTTTTTGAAGCGTAAGAGCCATTAGAAGGACTACAAAACCAGCATCTTCTCCAACAACAGTGACCACAAGATTCTCTACAGCATCACTTGTCAGCGTGTTCGTGTTTCTATGTTTGCAGCATGCATTTTTCTGTCAAAGTTTAATCAACAGCTGGACTTGTTTTTTTATTTGATAGAAAATGCTCTTGCTGAACAGTGACCTTCATCGAGAGATTTATGTTTATATCAACAGACGATTTCACCGTCCTCCTTCTTTGTTCAGATGTTTCAGTACTGTTTCTTACGTCATCGTATCAATCAAACACGAAATGTAATAAATGTGGCCTGTTATTACATTTTACATAATATGTACTGATCACAAATATCTGAGTAAGAGGAGCCCAATTGCCACTTGTTACGATGCAAAAGAAAGCCTCCATCAATAACCGTCTCACTACTTTTCAAATTTACATTAGTGTCGGATTTCGATAAAACATCATACAAAGCCGCTTTTTGGTTTCCTCATTAAGCCACCATTAAATAAAGCCAATGGATAGGGAGCTAATTCGTACTTCAAATGTGATCCTAAATGTTTACTATCCTTCTTGGCAATAGCAATCCTTTAAAAAGAAGCAATGGATCGACGACTACTGTCTCATCATTGATCTTGACTGCACTGTGCATGGCTCCCAATGATAAAAACTTTGTCTTTACGCTGTAGTTTTACGTCTGCAAAGTTATTTCCCAGCGTTTTTCTATGAGCTGTTTACCGATTTCTTCTGCAAGGTGGCAATTAACTTTGCTATTTCAACAATACCTGTTGATAAGGACATGAGGTTTCCTATCTTTAGGAATGGATAATGATCCATAAACCACGCGTAAAGTTTTGGTTCTCTTGATCCATGCCTGACAGAGACAAAAGAAGATCTACGTGTTGATCTCTTAAGAAAAATACTCCACTAAATAACTCAAGTGCAGAGCAGATGGCATTGCTTACTACCGTCGCTTGTAGCCATTTGTCAGTGCCAAATCCGTAATTCCTCTTCCTCGGGTCATTCTCCACAGCTCTTCATGCTGCGCATCAGGTCTGCTCTATAGTCATGTCTGACCAAACTTCAAGATAAAAATATCACCTCTTCTTATTGTAAAATAGCCTTTCTTTACAAATAACTGATATTCGTGTGGCGTCATTCTTGTTTCAAGCTGAATCATATCTTGTAGATACAAATGTGCACATCAGCATACTGAAAGTGTCTGTTGGCATGAAAAAAATGGAATCATTTGAGAACACAGCTAAGATGACCCTTCAATCACCAGCTCGCTCTAGCAAAAAAATTGATTCATAATAGTCACCATGTGGTAGTATTGGATCCATAATGCAGCGGTAAGTCCATTTTCTTTCAAATCATTTCGTTTATTCATCATTTTTGATTGAAGTGAAGTCAACTGCTTATTGTTCATTATTTTTCTTCGCAAGGCTCAGTTCGCATGTCTTTTAAAAGGGTATTTATCGTTTCCTTCTCATCACCATTAATATCTATATCGTTTAGAATCATCTGTGATATAGTCGTGTGCATTAATAAATGTGGCGCAAACTGCTCTTGCGTAAGCATGACCCCTCAAAATGTTCCATTGAGTTTGGTGAAAATATTTCATAGCAGATCTCTTAGGCAGCAATACC